>JAQGBX010007325.1:0-11540 GCA_034698745.1 Megaphyllum sjaelandicum | reverse complement strand
CGAGGGGCCCAAAGAAGCTTGAAGCCTTGGGGCCCTACCATGGGTTAAGATGGCCCTGCAACCAGCAATTTTTTTTTTTTAGAAAAGTAATGAAATTTACTTGGAATTAATTTTAAAACTGGTTGCACTAGCATTTGCCTCACCCTGTTTAGTGCGCATAATTTCTCACGTGTATAACTGCATTTGAACACTGATAATAAGCCTAATGACTCGCTCATATGACCCATAATATGCCCTAGTACAAGATCCTGTTGATAAAATTAGAAGAATTGGAATAAATCGTACTCGAGTACAAATGGATCGGGCTAGAGTACATTGTCTTATACGTGTATTTTCGCTTTAATTTTTTTTCAATGTCACTGAAATGTGAAATGGGATCAACACTTGTCCTATAAAATGAGTCTGCGATTTTATTTAGGTGAGTTTGTTTTATGCACATATGCTCAACGGTTCGTACATCAAGAAGCTACGAACTCGAATGGCTTTTGAGAGGAAAACAAAGCAAAAAAACTGAATTTGTTTTTCTTTATTTCGCATATTGCTTACTGCGTTGAGTTACAGCTCGTGAGCAACTGTCAATAGCCTCGCCTTTGAACAATTTTGAAGATATTTTTTTCGCAGATGTGATTTGTGAACCATAATTATGTGCGAAAAACATGCATTTTGCTGTTTGGACAGTGCTCCAAACAATGCGTGATGATCTTATTGTTTTTTGTTCCCAAAGATCGCGCCTGCATTTTAAGTCTGCCTATGTACGAGTTGAGTATTTTTACGACCTGCTATCTTCGAAGGAATTTTCACTGGCAAGAATCTGTGCGATATAGGGCATGGCCTGAAAATAGTTTTATCAAAGTTGTCATCATCTAGACCTCTTTAATAAATTTTCAATTTTTTTAACGCTATCAATTCGCTGTCTCAGTATATAAGGTTTAAGCCTGTCGTCTAGCAGTAATGAAGACTAAAACTGATGACTTTCCAACTAATTTCTGGGTCTTGATGGATTCATTAGCGAGACTGTTTGGCTGATGTCCATATACACTTGCTCGTGCAAAATAATATATACAGTACATTACATGCACTAGAATATACTGTATAATTAAAATTTTAGTTGCAGAAAAGATGGTACATGGCATAACTTGGAATAAAATATTAAACTTGGCGTCTGTGCAGGCCCCGTAAAATATTTTATTGTATTTCGAAACAATAGCCATATATGCATGTTTATAAACAGGGCTGCAACTCCTGTTAGATTATGCGTGTGTTATAAATGTTTAAAAACGTGTTTCTAGCATAAAGATGACCCTGGCGATGTTTTGAGCAATATTTTTTAACAACTACATTACGTACATGTATATGGCTAATAATCATGCCGAGTCATTAATTTGTTCCTGCAATGCCTGTTCAAACTTTGAGTTTTTAATCCACTTTTTGAAAATAATTATGGTCATTTGTAGTTGAAAAGCACTTTTTTCTTTTTTTTAGTCAAAACACTACTTGTCAATGCATCTACATGTACTGTTATCGTGGTCACGTGTTTTCACACTACTGTACTGTATATACCATACAGTATATGCTCGCATCGAATAACAGTAGCGTAATAATTGTAGAATGTCTCATAATTCCACGTGCGTTATTATTTATTTTCAAAGAGCTGATCGCTGACCTCTAGACCAAGTAAAGATTATGCACGGTGCCTCGGTTATCTTCGTTTAATTCATATATTCACTCGCACAACGTCTTCATGCTAATTGAATCGTAATTTATACGATGAAGTTGAAACGTAACGAACTAGACAGTAAATGACAGCGAACAATGCTTCCTATATCTTCAGGGGGGACATTCTTCGAGGTTTTCTCGAGATGTTCTTTTTTTTTAATTTTGACGATGTTCGTCGTTGCTCGAGATAAGATAAACATTCTTCGGATGTTTTCACTGAACGGGAATTTTTAAATGCTACTTGTCCGACTCTTCTAAATTTCGGGGCCATTCATTTTCCGTTAGCGTTAATGAGAGAGGTGATAAACTGCAGCGTGTGTATAGTTGACTTGTTTTTTCATTTGTTGTGGAAATCATATATTATCATCGCTGAAATTATCCGTTGATCTAGTTTTTATCGATTTGTAGAAAGTGAAACTAAAATACAAATGTATAGGTCTACATGCAGCGCGACGAAAGTAAAAAAAAAAATATGTAAGGTGGATTTTCTCCAGATGATGGCGTGATTTCCATGACAACGGCCACGCAAACATGATGCCCGCGGCTGCTGCGCAGAGTGCCCCAACATGAAACCTAGTACATTTTGAAACTAACGAATTGCGAGAATTTTTTTTTTTTATAAAAGTACGCTGAACATGATCGCAATTAAAATTTGAACTTAAACCACGCCCATTCCCAGAATGCAACTGGGTGGTGACGAGCGGTTCACTTCCTGTATTTACCTGATTCATATTTGAATTAAAAGTCTGTCACGATGTATGCGAGAGAGAAAAAAAACACCTTAAATTATGAGTTAATTCAGGTTGACGTTAATGATTAATCGAATTTGTTAAGAGTGCCAGCCCTCGTTAACGCAACGAGGGCATTAACTCCTAACCAGCCGTTAGACAGTTCCGTTAGAGTCAATAAAAAAAAAAGTTCGGTTAGAGCCGTTCCACTTCCTGTTCCGCGATGGGCGGGCTTTTTCAAAAAATAAATCGCGCGTTTCGTAACCGCTGATTTGAGCATCCTGTGTCGAAAACTCAATTGTTGTTAATTTTGGAGATTTCTAATTGGTTTAAAGGCACGCTGTCATGAATGGATAAAATGCTATACAGTCGAATCACGTTAAGACGAATCTTGAGGGACGTCCAAATTGGTTCGTTTAATCGTAGTTCGTATTATCAAAGTCAGACAACACATAATTTCAACAATAAAAAACTAGAGTTTCATCGAATTTGGGATGAAATTCTCCCCCCCCCCCTCACTTCCCACATACTGTATATACATGAATGTGAATAAGGTGAATAGGAAGGTACTCCAACTTATATCGGGGAATTTACGTGATTTTTTTTCATCACGTTCGGAATTCGTCTTAAACGAAGAAATTAACAATATTTGCCGTATAGGACGGGAACTGGAAATGATTTTGGGGTATCAGAAATTCGTATAAAGCGAGTTATTCTTAATGAGGTTCCAATGCATACAGTAGATAATATTTTAATAAAAATTTATCTACTGTATATTGCTGATTTTTACTCCAGATTGCTGTACATGTACTGTCTTAAACTAAATTAAAATTAAGTTGCTATGGGATGGCAACAATGTCTGTTTATTTACCCTTATCTAGAACTTGGTGCAAAAATACAAATATATTATGCTCAAGGATTGAACCATATTTGCTTTTCAGCGCTATCCGACTGTCCAGTGAACTACATGTATAATTAAGATATCCGAAAGGGGGGGGGGAGGGTGGACGACGGACATCCTTTGGATTTTCCGTTAGCAGAGAATGTCTGGTCAAATGTATAGCCTTCTCGTTTTTTCTCCCGCAACCCACTTACATCCTGATCTATTTCAATGTTATAAATTTGATGAAGATGGACACGTTTATAAACTGCTAGCCATAATTAAAATAAAAGAAAGAAAAAAACATCGTTCGAAACTGAATTAAATTCAAATTGAGTACGCTCGGAGAATGTGCTCTTGATTGACTTAACTGGGCCTACAACGGTACGAAGTTAATGGCTTTTAGTTGACCTTGTCTTTGGGTGAAACGAAATGAAAAAAACCAAAATGATAATAATAAGACTGATCTTGAAAATTAGTAGCAACACGATTCGCATTTGTCATATTTTTGACTCGTGGCATGCATGCGAGGTATAAGGTATAGAGAAGGGACGAATTTCAATATGGCGTACAATAGATAAGCATCGTAGAGATTATTTTAATGAGATATACATCGTATTTCAATGCTACATAAACGTTTTCCATAGCTGTCCGCCATCCTAAGGCTCGATCTGCAAAGCATGACAAGTTTCCTCTACTACACGACACACGCCGATGGTGCAAAATTTGCCAAAGATCAAGGGTATGGTCGAATAATGTTAATATCTTTGTTGGATAAAAATTCAGAATTCGGATATTCCCAATTTTCGGTTAAAACGAATGAATTGTCGTGTTCCCGAGCATTCACGCTATACGTTAAAACGAACTTTAGACAATATGAAACAGACAATAGTAAACATAGATGGCGCTGCGGATGAAGTTCATCGTTCGGTTGTACGCACAAATGTGCTCGAAGCACCAAGATGGCGTCCAGTAGCACCATCTAATGAGCGCTCCTCCGCCATGGCACATGGCTCCGACACGGTTAAGGTTGTTTCCTTCTCGTTCAGAACCAGGTTCGCCGAAATAAATAAACGCAAATTTGCGCTAGGCGCGCGCCAATAGGTCATCGCACCGTTAGGGTATGAACCCCGTGCCTAAGCCGTTTGCGGTGAATACCAATCATTCCTTCCTGAGATGCGAATGCAGATTGTAAGAACGAAGGGGTTGAGCCGGGCAGCGGAGTAAACCGTAAGCGAATCAGGATGGTTTACGATCAATTTTATGGCTTACGATGTTGAATATGTGTAATTTAAATACGCGACTAAAAACAGCTCCGAGGAGGAATGGCCAGCCGTTAGAAATTAACGTACACCTTGATCCTGAAAACAGAGAGCGAAACCTGTGCTAGGGGAGCTGAGCTGTACGACAAAAACAACTAATTAACAATTAGAAACTAACGGGTCTAATGTACTTTACAACTTGCGCCAGACTTCTAACGCACTAGGCTTCTAATGCAAGGTTATTCTGCATTTCATTATTATATTTCAACGATCCGATATTATAGGCAGATTTATGAAGACCCGCGTATAGTATTGTATAGAAAGCTTTGAAGCTCCATTCAAAAAGACAGATGTATCTACGCCATAAATAGAAACTATATTTGGCCCATATACAACTGGTGTATATCGAAGCACGGTTGAAGTATTTGCAATAATGCTGCAGTATAATCGAGAACAGAAAGAATGAGGATATGGAATATGAAACCGAGGAATTTTTCATGAATGAAAATTTCTGAGTGGTCAAAAATAGATTTTCGAACCAATCGTACGCAGGTCTTAACAGGTTTTACTGTATATCACACTCTCGCTTCAGTAATGACACAACTAATCTTATAGCTTATACCATATGACAGTATGGTATAAGTATGGTATATATGACAGTATATACCATGACAGTAGTGGTGTTTTATTTTATCCTTCATTGCAATGCATTACCAACTTGCTTATATTGAAAAATTGTTGCGTGACTTCTGAAGCGGGGGTGCGATATACATTATGCGTTATACGAATCTATACGGTATATCCCTTCATAACATATACTTCGATCAAGTTCACCAAACTCGCGTTATGTGAAATGTTGTAACTGTTGAAACATGTAAAGTACGTGTTTTTAGGATTTTCATTGACATATTTTGAACAGGAATTTTTCTGCGGGGAATGTTTCACCTTTCGTCGTTGGTCGTTTAAAGGGGTCCCTATAAATAAAACGCGCGTTCATTGCATGTATGTTGCATTTTAATATGTGCACGGCTGCATTAAGAATATCATCATCATCCGGTTTTGGCGAGCGCCCCCTGCGCGCGAAAAGTTAACGATTTCGTTGACACCGATGCGAGAGTGGGACGATCGTAAATTACGGTCTTTATCCGTCCGGTAACTTGCCGTAATTACCGCTCGTCTCGCTTTTACATCTTTTACGCCGACGTGTTGCTCCGATTTTCTCGTCAGATGACCCGACAGATCGCTGACATGTTTACCAACAAACGGATGACACTCACCTCTAGCGCCCTCTGATTTCCAGCGTGTTTACCATCAGACGTGTCCATAAGACACCGCCTTGATACCCCGTTATCAGTGGTGCCGACCTAATCGTCACTAGAGCGGAACATGTAGTCTGGTATACATTGTTTCTTTAGTTTTGTTTTCGGATTATGGATCTATATGGATCTTTGGTTACAATCCTGAAAAGCAGGAAGTGTAGATCAGAGTTGCGAAATTGTCCCTTACTAAATATGATGTGTGATGTACATGATGTCAAGCTCTAGAGTTCATGGTGCTGTATTCATCCATGGAAACGAAATTAAGGTTTACGAATGGAAGTACCGTATATTCGTAATAAGAAGAATGCATCCTTATGCACTGCATTACGGTGAAAGATCCCCGAAGAACAATTTTTCAGAATATTTTTTGAAACAATTCGCAACGCCATCGAGCGACTCTTCGGGGAAACATGTGAGATGCATAAAACTCTACCCTCTCTCCAAGCATCAACATCGATTTTTTTCTGAAACCATATGGAAACTCTTTGTTGTGTCACTAATAATATTAAATTAAAAATGCAATTTTATGATATTTACTGTTAATTGTTTACGTTTTAACAAGAATCTCTGCAGTATAGCCCCGCCAGTGCTAGACAGAGGGGGGCTAAGACACCGCCAACTGTTTTTTTTACATGTCACATTCGATTGCACTGAATTCATTTTTAATTTGATCAACGATTACGATGTATATTAAGAAAAAAAAAACCTAAAATAGACGCCTTGCGTGCGGACTGAGGGGTCAGGGTTGTTTGACTTGTTTCGCTTAGTCCCATGCTACGTCATGACTGCAGTATAAGCATCATGGGCGCCAGCAACGTTTTATGTTTAATATTTGTGTCGCCACATGGTGCTTGTTAAATCTTGATACATGTACTGTATGCTTCGAGGCACTGTAGACAGTCACTCTTGTTAATCTTTTTTTAAGTCGTATCCTTGAGAATTATATCGAATAAGGGTAAAATGCTCCCGTTTATAGACGCATTTACATTTCCACTTGAGAAATTATGAAATTCCAGCGCCTCTATCGATGCATTAACGTGAAACAACTCATTATAAAATGGCGGCGAGGTTTGACCATGCACTGGCAATGCGCAGTATGTTGCTATTATCCCATTGGCACAGGTTTTTTCTACGGTCTCTCATTACAGTTCCACGAGTACATGGATGTTCACTCGTCTTTGATGCACGACACAAATTTAGCAGTTTCTCATTCACTCGCAGTTCATCTTTTTCTCGATTTCAACTCGGCCACTTTTTTCCATGTCTTTCAAGTTTTTCTCTCCGCGTGCAATTTGCTGGTTTTTAACAACAGGCCCTCGGTCAAACTGGTTTTGGTCATAACCTAGGCAGCCCTATAATTACCCGATTGCTATTGAACTTGGGGGCACGTCAGCTTTGAAAACGTGAAACGTATTCCAAATTTCAGTGCCCAAATTCCGTGGAAAAATTCGCGAAACTGTGAATTTGGGCGTTTTACGCTTTAACGCGTTGACCTTTCTGAGATTTTCTCCTTCCGAAATACAGGGTGTTTCCGAAGTAACGAACGTACGCCACACAACGAGAGTCTCGCCTTCACCAACGAGGCTTACTAATGGACACTCATAAAATGCTAAAATCAACACGAGGAAACAATAAAAGCGAAATAAGTTCAGGTAACGATGCATTTGCAAAACGATTACCGCGCATGACCCCCATCTATTTTGCTATTAAAATGATGAATTTACCACGCCTCTGCATTAAAACATCGGATTGAATCAAAGGTCGGCATTGCGCCGGTGCCAAAATTTCGATAACCTTGCCTATAGAACGCAAAAAAATTAATAAACGTGCTAAAAATGCAACTTGTCCAACCTTAGTTTGACGAATATTCAACACGGTATATGTATTCAATAGGGCGATTTAGTAAGGCTACCATAACCCAGAATGATCTGGGCAGGCGCATAAGCCTGCATGGTGACGTCATGATAAGGTTACCGTATCTCTTACGGTAGCTTTTGCTAAATCTCCCTAGTGACACTTCACGCGATTGGTGATGTTAGATATTCGAGTTTTTATATTTTGTGTATTTAAAGTACACAAAATCCGGGCCATTCGGGTATCTGGACTTTTTGAAAACTCAAACACAATTGCTGGACTTTTTTTTTGTGAGTGAATGCATGCTTACGCCAACAACCAGTGCAGCAGACGCGACAGAATTCGTGGAAATAAATAAATATTTTTGGTGTATAAATGCGCATATTCGACTTCTTAATTTTTCCTTAAAGCTGCATGATTATTAAAAGCATGTACAGTATACATTGTATACATAGTATCGGAGAATCCGAAAAATCGGAATTTTCAAACTCCATTCAAATTCCCGAGCAATTCAAACTTTCAAATTTTTATTGTACGATGTAAACAGTACATGTACGCTTTAACATGTTCAGTTTTCATACCGTTTTGGAGATTTTGAAAAAACTACTTTTCGTATAAAATTCAAAATTAATAACTTAAATTCTAAAAAGATAAGGTTAACCAACATTTTTGGACACAGATTAGAAATATATTCGCTAAAGAAACCCAAAATGGCATACATGCATGTACGTCAAATTAGCGGACATTCAAAAGTTACGGCTATCTTTATTATTCGGAATTCATTTCCGAATACCCTGTTTCGTCAAATTTCGTCAAATTGTTTTGTCCGGAAATCGGTCTCATATTGTTACCACCTCGGAAGAAGACTGTAAGAAAGTGTATTCAACCCTTAATTCACCGGATACATTCGGAGGAGTAATGAAACGATAAAGTCACGCGGGCGGGTTATTTGCGGTAATTTTGGCGCCGAGCCCAGCGCCCCCAACGGGCGTCGTGTCGTGACTTTTAGCCCGTCTAAATAAAGCCGTGAAACCTAGATTTTTCCGTCTGATTAATCGGACACTGGCAAGTTTTTTTTCCTATAATGGCCACATTCGCGGAGCTTAATTCATTTGACATTTTCGCCGCACTCAGGTTCATTGGCTCCGAAATGCAGAATGAGCGCAGTTTTCGAGGCAAATTTCTCAAGTTTTCTTTCGGGATTTTCGTTCGTCTCACGTAAGGCGTAAGTGTAAGGGCCGGGGTCAAAGGGTAGCGAGAAGGTGGACGAAATGTGGAAGAAGTTTTTTGACATCATTATAAAAAATAAAATATTAACGCCGTAATGCGTTCTGGACATCGTGGATGCGATAGTGGTGCATTAAAACGTTTTTCCTTTTTTTTTTAAAAAAAAAAAAAGATTAACCCTTGTAAATTATGAGGCGACCTCTAAAAAACATGTGGCAGCTTAGATAATGCATGTATGATCAGGAAGTCAAAAAAAAAAGTAAAACCGCAGAAAGGCGTTTGATCAGTCGACTTACTTGACCACTAAATCAATCTTGCACGTCGAGGAAATCCACGTTGTGGGTTTTTTAGCAGCGCAGTATTTAAAACGGGTGCCTCTTTTTTTTCTTTCTTGCTTATTGAAGTACCGGAAGCAGTGAAAGTATGTTCGCCTTCGCGACCTAACCAACTCTTCCAGTTTAATATTTGTATACGCACCCACTGCTAACGCCACGGGGGTGTCTCGGGTCCCAACCCGAAATATGGACGAAGAAAATTACCCGCGATCGAAGCAATTTTGGACTAAATTTAATTTGCGCGTGCTTATGCGATAATTACGCAACGGGGTACCAATTAAGTAATGGGAAAAACAAAATGTGTGGCCATGCGATAACTACTTTATACCAGGGCAGGGTTCCTTCAGACCTGGAAAACCTGGAAAAGTCAGGAAACTTGAAAATGTCTGGAGAAGTCAGGAAAGTGGCTTATTTTGAAAAAGTCAGGGAAATCCAACGCATTTACGGCGATCCAAAATTAATACTTCACGGTTAGCTCAGGGCCCATTTTCCGATTACAAATATACAAAATTTTCCACGTTTTCAGATTACAAATATATAGGTCCTATACAAAATTTTCCACGTTTTCCGTGTACAAATACGCAAACTTTTCCACGTTTTCCGAGGACAAATTTTCAAACTTTTCAAACATTTTCCGAATACAAAATTGTCACATTTTTTTTAAATTATGCAAATTTAAAAAAAAAATTGTCGTTAGTTAATTTTGAAAAATATTTTGCAGTGTCTATTTTGCAAATTGTGTATATTTTTCACATTGTCATTGGTCAAGGAAATTTTTTTAAAACATGAAAAAGGTAGGGAAGTTGAAAATGAAATTTCTGGGTGAACCCTGCAGGGGTACTCGGATAAAGGCTTTACGAATGGCACTTTTGGCGGTCATTAAAAATTCTAATTCTATTCTTTACCCTGCAGTCAGTACATAGTACCATGTACGTAGCAGGGGGATCATCATACAATTTAAATCAGACTAATTAGACTGGTCATGATTAATCCCGAAATCACAATTTAATTAATTTTCCCGTATTTGGGATTTTAACGAGGAGGGAGGGATGGGAAGGCGGTCACGGCCGATTTAATATATAGCAACAATCGAAGATAGCCGACCCGGGAATCGAACCTGAGTCTACCGAATGCAAGACGAGGATGCTAACCTCTAAGTACGCGCCTCCTAGCGTCAAGGGCCACGAAAAAAAGCGCCGTACCGCGCAACGAAATGGCTGATTTCATATTGAAACTGAATGTCTAAGATTCTACACGTGTATCTCCGCACAAGTTCATTCGAAGTTCAAGGAAGGGGCTGTGCCGCATTTTTCGGTAAGTTTACCCTCCCGTATAAATACGTGTACATTCATGGCCAGTTTGGATGGGTTTCGCGCATAAAGCTGGACAATAACATTCCAGAAGAATAAATAATGGTCGATTGTTGCGGCGCGGTCCCGCATTATCCCGTCATTCAATCCGCGTAACGTTACACCTTATTTTTTTTTATTTTTCCTGATATGAATCGGTTCAATTTGTATAAAAGGCAAAACGCCATGCACGCGAGAAATGGTCGCGTATCCTCGGCGATCGACTGACCTCTCTGGCTATTCAGAACGACCGTGAATGACGATTGTTCCTTAGAAATGGCGTAGAAACGAAGCCCCTTTCAGAAAAGAAGGCTGCATGCCCAATTTTCCCTAGCTGTATTTCTAATTGCCGGACCCCCATCCAGACTGCGAGGTTTTTTATAGGTGCTTCATGACCCGTGATCGGAAATTTAACTTTATAGACGCGCGCAATTATCGCTCGTTAATCGTATAAGGTTGGAAAAAAAATGGGCCTGAAATTGCCGAATTATAGGGGCTATGAAAATTAGACGCTTTTTTACCAACACGTTTTACTGATAAAGCTCGTAAAAATTGATTTTTCTGGTGTCCGTTACCACGGTTGTTGTACCCAGGTGAAATAAGGTGGACATTTAAACCTTCTCGTTCGCTAAAATCCTTTCGATTAGCTTGGTTTGGCCTTGATTGCAACTCGTAAATCATTGTCAAACTTTGTTCTCCTTTCTCTATTTCTCTATTATATACAGGGTGTTTCAAAAGTAATAGTCAATAATTTTAGGGGTTGTAGAAGGTACTAAACTGAACATGTTTAGTTTAGGAACCTAGGGGTGCCGACGTCATTTAAAAAAGTTATGAATGTTTTAATTTTGGAAATTTTTAACATGGGAGTAA
>JAQGBX010007324.1:0-11540 GCA_034698745.1 Megaphyllum sjaelandicum | reverse complement strand
ATGGTCCTCATGGGCCCCTGCACTGTTGGGCCCTGGGGCTTCAGCCTTCTCAGTCTAATGGATAAGACGGCCCTGCCCACACACGAGAACAAACCATAGAGCGGAAATAAAATGCCAAGTTATTGTACAGAAGTTTGAGCTTGTACATGTGCTCTTAAGCAAATGGCATTCGCCTGAAGGCTAAATCTGAGTGAGAGTAATTTATATTTCGCATTAGAACATTTCAAACAAATTAAGAAATCTAAAGCGTCCCAAGAACTAGTTTGTAATCGTAACTTGAATTAAAGCAATAGTAGTTAATGCATTTCTGTCCCGTTTATGACGTCACGAAACCTGTAGGGGTATTGAAAATGACGTCGAATCTTAGCTGGTACTTTTCATAACATTCTTAAAATATCGTTTGGTCGTGTTTCGTGTATGTTCATCGAACAGTTGATTAAAAAAATTGGTCTTTAGTAGTTGAATGGAACATTTTCTTCTCAGTAGATGCTCCCGCGGAAGGCACTTTTTGATTTTTTGGCAAATTTCACCAAAGTTAAAAACGCTCGAAAATGCGGATATCTTTGTCCAAAAGCTGAAGAGGGACCAAAAATAAAACATAAAAAAGGAAACGTACGTATGTTGAACATTCGTAAGCATCTACAACGATGGCTTGGTTAACTTACTATACTTTTGAAGAATCCGTCGATTCTTCACAAAAATAACCCTATGAACAACCATACAGGTAAAAAACAAACTTGATAATGGACATATTAAAGCTGCTGGATAAAAAGATTGCTCCATATTTTCCCTTCACCATCTTGAGCTTTGGCTGCCCCAGGACAGAATGGAATGTTGGACAATCACGTCAAGCAGAACTTTCGGCAGAAACTACCCTGGTCTTTTAAGGAATGACCGACACAGCAAGTGCATTGAATTTAAAATGTGTATTTCCCGGTGAATACAGAAACCTCATTGAGAAAAATCGGCAGAAACATCACTTTTTGTCCAGCCCAAAGTCTTTGCTCTACCATAAAAGATGTGGGACAGGGAATTGCATTTCAGCAGCAGTGACCTACTGCTTGGCTCGTTGAAGAACGAAGTTCCCAAATTAATGCAGCGCTTCAGCGCTACCTTTTTGATAAGCAATACCGCCTAAACCAGCATAAAAACGGAATGATCTCGCTTCAAATCTGGTTTGGATAAATGATTCATGAGAAAAATAGCGCATAAATGCCACATTCTTGCCAACTCGCTCGTCATGATACGCGGGTTTAGTTTTTTTTTATTTCAAAAAAGGATAACAAAAGACTGCCATTCTAAGCAAATGAGCCTCGCCTCCGAGAAACAGACAACAAGGGCTCGAATTTGCAAACAAAACAATCCACTATGAATTTCATCCGATTAATTTGGTTCAAAAGTGCATATTTTTATGGAAGTCGTCTTATTTCACCGTTCGGCCGAACAAGGATGTAATTGTAAGATTGAAATACACGTACGGCGCATCGGCAGCCCACTTCCCCCGAATTATTACAGGTGTCCGAGAAGGGATGTGCACGATCAGATAACATTGGAAAAAATACTTTTGAAATCACCTCATGCGCGCTATTGTACGCCACGACATGCCAAAGACTGGTTCACCAGGCTACGGACCTCGTATATTAGCATAACAAATATCTCCATATATAGGTAGACATGTACTGTATATTTAAAAGAGAAATTGAAGCGTACTAACCATCGACGTCGTCCATTTGCGCAGGCCAGCAAATTTATCGTTCTGCCTTACACATTTCTCTAAAAAAACAAGAAAAAAATCGGCTTTTATACAATGCATAAAAAAATGCAATCTAAAAACAATTCGTAATAACCGTAAAATGTCCGGGCATTTTAAAAGACACCTCACTTTTCGCTTTCTAAATGACAACATTTTAGGTTGGAAATGTGCGCTCGAAGAAGGTTATAACCCCTATAAATGTCACGGTGGAATTCAGAAAACTACTTTCTCTATAGTTTATAGTACATGTATGTATGATAGAGGCATTTTCGTACCGATTCAAACCATTTTTTTTATATTTTTCACTTATATGCGAAATAAAAAAGAGCAAACTAGGCAAAGCATCCTCATGCTGTTAACGAAATTTACCTTTGTTAATGAAGATCTGGCTCCATGCGAATAATCCGCATTAGGTAACCGGAAACGTAAAACCATCAAATCCTCAGTTAGCACCGGATCAGTACTGAACTGCAATCAAATGAAAACACACCATTAAACGAAAAACATCAACGAGAGTTGTAATCAACGTAAATATTAAAAAAACAATAATAGAATTTTTTCTGAATTTCCACGAAAACGTTCCGAATGATTGAAGCAATTCATCAAGAATTGTTAATTTTTTATGGGTAAAAGAATATTTATCCACCGCGAAGCATTGGGGGATTTAACCCGATTCGGGGAGCGCTTTGTGCATAGTAGCATTATTGCGCGGATTGTAAATTATTTCTATTGCTGCACAATTAGATGTTGCAACATGGGAAATGGGCTTCCGTATAAATTCATCATTGTTCGTAAATTAAATTGAGCGAATAAAAAACTACATCATGCAACTGGATTTTGGGTTTAGCACATTGCCGTTTCTGCCCAATCGCGGCTCTTAAGCATTTTACGTTTTACTAATTAATAATAATATTGCCTTAATTACACACGTGTCCAAGAACTCATTCATGGCTGGAACGGTTCGCACGTTTTTAGCTATGGAGACTCGCAAATTTAGTTTTGCGAGCCTATGGAAACCAGACTTTTTTCCGACAAGTTGTCAACAATTTCTCAGTGACAGTTTCGCAGTATTCGTGTAAACCTACGGGATTCGTTTCTCAGTCCTTTCATTGGGCTTATTACATTTGGAGCTCTACGAGCATGTATGCATTTCGACTTAAGTCATCCCGAAGCCGCGTGACCTATAAGTATTACGAATCACATCATTGGGGATTTTCAATTTTTCGGGAATTTGCAAACCGAATTGCTGCGAAAATTAAGCGCGCCACTCGAAAATAATCAGAGTGGAAATTATGAAAATGGTCTCGCGTTATTTTTACGTTTCTTTCTTACCTTCAACGTGTTCTAGCAACTTTTATCTAGGCACCTTTTGGTTCTTTAATTTATTTACTTGCATGATTCGGAAGGCCCATCGTGTGTCCATTTTCAAATGAGTGCGTACCTATGGCATAACATACACAGATACAAAAGGAAATAAATCTGGCTCGGGAGAGGAAATTCATTATACGGGAATTAAGGAAAACCAAAAAAACACGTCAGGCCATCAACTAGCTATGAGCATGCACGGCACTGGCTTCCAAAAATAATTAGAATGTATCGATCTTTTTCCATTACCCGTCATACTCGTTTCATGGCAATCAAAAGTCGATGATTTGCCATCTTTACAAACGAGGAAAACTTAAGTTTTTATCCCGGTTCTGCCGTTTGCGGCATACAAGTTTCTGAATTGGTGCGTAATGCACCTTTCTTTAATCAACGGAAGATTGAGCTGCTTGCTGTAGTCTGGAAGATTTATTGGTATGTCAGTGAATGAACCGAGTCATATTCGTGATTGAACCCTGGCAAATGTGAAAACAGCGCTAAACAATTCCTTCTAAAAATCTGAAGAGTATTATCGGGGTAATGCAAGTAGACTACCATTAAACGCATTTCAAATTGTGTCGATTTGTATAACCTGCAATCTTATAGGGAGATGAATGAGCGATTGTTTAAAAGTACCTGGCAGCCGATCAACTGACGTATTGAAACTACAAGGCTCAGTTTTTCGAAGAATCAATCCTTACAATCGCCTTTATTCTCATATTGGTAACCATGTAACTATTGTGATGCGCGGGCCACGTGGGCCTACCCCTAGATCAGCTGATTCCGACAAATTTCTTCAGTTTAGGCTTAATCTTCCGTTGATAAAAGAAATGAGTGATAAGATCCGATTAAGATCAAAACCGTCAGTTTCCACCACCTTATTTTTGAGAAGGCTGGAAGTATTATTATTAAATAAATCAAGTTTCACACGGTTATTCGTTTTATAAGGCATGCGTGATTTTTTTAACCAATGTGATCTTATCTTGAAATGACGGACGAATCATGGCCTTAAATTCGTTTCCCGATGCAAAATTGCGAATCTAGATCCACATAACAATAATTAAATAAAATATGGATTTAATATTGGCAACTTACCTTTATAATCATATTGGTAGCTTTTATTTAATTTTAGTTCCCTCAACTGTGAGGGTGTTTACTACTGTATTTAGCAAACAAATTTTACGCAGAAAATAGCCGTTGAAATATATTTTTAAAAAACCGCTATTTTTCTCATAAAGAATTAATAACAAATAGAGTGAGGTACTCCAAAATCGAAAAAAAATCATGTTTTAAGAATTGCAAAGGAATAAGATTATGAAAGTTTGCAATTTGTCAAGGCAGATGTCTTAAGATTGTCTCCGGGGTATTGTGGTACAATATTGTTCTGTCCGATTGTAAAATCTGCTTTTAAAGTGAGCAATTGTATTAATTTAAACATTCAGATTGCGTAGATTGGCATACATGTACGATAATTCTTCTTTTCATGTTTACATGTGCTTGATGGAGATGCAAGAATGCATATCATAATCCGACAGGTGTAGCCACAGTTTATTCGCAATTTTGCAGTTATTGCACTGTGTGTACCTCGCCTTGAAAATATTTCAATGACTCATTTGTGTACACGGCTCAGTTTCATTTCCTATAGTAGGAACATATGCTAATGGGCAAATTTCCTCGATACACATTTGTGTTTCTGTAGGGAATAAATGACCATCAAATGGACGTGCAATTATAGACACTGCAGATTCCATCGTGTTTTCTTTTTATCACCATCATTCAAAAAGCGCTTCACCTTTAACACTCAAGAAGGCAAAAACTAGAATTTAGGTAGAAAGGGTTCAAAACCGATGGTACGATTATTTAGTTTTGCATCTTGCAATACTGCAAGAGATGACTGCCTTTCCCTGGTCTCTTACCGAATCGCTGAAAAAGATCACAATTTCATCAAGAATTTTTCTTTTGGCTTCCTTTAATAATACATTTAAAAATCTCCCTACCCCTGAAGAACAAAAGCAAAACTGTTGGTTTACAGTACCACAATCAAAGAAACTATTCACTAAATATTAAAAAAAAGCATTTGTTATCGGCATTTAGTCGACAATGACACCAACCAATGCAGATGTTGAAATTTAAACAATCAAATATGAAAACGGGCATTCTTGAAAAGCACTGAAGGAGCACAGATTGGCTGTTTTTGCCATCTCTAATTAGATTAACTAAACGCAAAAGGTTTTTAACGTTACAAACTAATTTCGATTACGTCATGGCTAATCATCCTCTTAACCCGTTCAATCTAGGTGAAATAAATAGCAATGAAAATTTATTCGCTAACAATAACACTTATCACATAGCAAATCTGAGGTGAAAATCTCAAACATGTATGAAGTTGTTACAGTCACCACAGTGACAATTTTTAAAAAAATAAAACGAAAAGTAAAATGTACAATAATTAAAACAATTGATGTTATGGTATCATACATGTATGATGCACCATGTGCTTATGAAATTTTTTTGTTTTCAAGGTGTATTAAATATCACCTCCTCCTTTTTGCGCTGAACAAAATGCAGATTTTCCTACAATCTGCTTCATTGTCCCGAATATATCAATGTCACGTGATAAACGAAAGCTAGGTGAGCGATACATACTGTACGAAGACGTACATGGCAAAAAACTGGACTAATAAATATACGAGAATCAGACAATGCGAGGTAGGCTACACAATGAAGCATGCTAGATTTGACCAATGAGACTGATTAATTACAAGTTACATTAATATTAAATCCTTGGAAGGCGAAATAACGCACCGAAAAAAAAAAGAATGGCAAGACAAAGTGACAGAAAATTCATTGCTGAGAATTTTGTGACCTCTTATTTCTTTTCTTTCATTGAAAACTCCTTATGCTGATATGTGCCAAGTCATAGCCAGCCACAGTCACTGCGAGGAACATTAATATCTTTAGGTCGCTTAAGATTCTGCCCATTCTTTGACATAATATTAGGAAAAAACTCACTTTTTGAGCTCATGCCCATGGTTGCTTTAAGGAAGGCAAGGACAGGGGCATGGCTTTATTTACAATTTCAAAAATCGCCTATAACGAATCATGTAACAAATTTTACCCAGAAATAAAATCCATTTTCAAATATTAACTTCCACTTTAGCATATTCAAGAACAGTATAGTTCTGAAAGGCGTTCATGATGGAGACAACATTCTCGAATCTCTCTCCACCAATATGAGATTTTTATGTGCATTTTAATGGCACGAATTACAATATAGAGCACACTAGCCATTTACCAGAAAACAAATACACATTGGAAAAATGGTCGTTGAATCATGGACTCTTTCACGCAAGACACTATGTCCTTCGTTACCGAATTTCAGGCCACGCCTATTATAATCAGTTGATTATCGGAGAAAAATCGATATGTTGTCACAAAATCTTTCGCTTTTATGAAGCAATCTGATACCAAGCCAATTGCGTCCTCAAAGTCAACGAGAAGAAGGACGTTTCATCGGCACGTCCATCAGCTTTTGTCGTTGATAGAATAATGAAAGCGCCCTCTGGAGGGCTCCAAGTTGCTCGAAGGACCGGCAGGCACCATATGCACGGTAGCGTTGCACAGTGTCTCGCGTGAAAGGGCTTCATACGCATAGCATACTATTGAGGTGGAATGCTTTCACTCCTGACACGCTGTTTAAATAAATACGGGCGCAAATCCAAGTGTTCATAATACCGAACCGTAGATAGCAAGTTTCTGATTTCAAACTTTTTTCCGCAACTCGGAGTGTGCGCCTTAAAAGAGGAGGAGTCACTGTTGGACTGTGCCATCAGGTTTTTCGCGAATGAAAAAGTTCGAAAGGCGGTGGTGCAATGGAGGGGGAGGGGATAAACTCGTGTGGTGAGATTGGTTTTAAAAGATCCTCGGCAGTCCTAAGCCGGATGCACATTTAGTAGCGCCTAGCTTGCGGCGGTGGTCCTCCACCTCCGCGCGCCCCACCATAGGCACCACCACCGCCCATGCCCCCACCGGCAACAGCCGCGCTCTGGGGAGCAGCACCACCGTAACTGTCATAAGCGTTATAGCGATCTTCATTGGCGGAACGGTTCTGCGTACCTACACGTTATACGGACATGATGCATTCATTATTCATTATGAATTTCATTTGGCACTCATTTGCATGACACATTTCAAATCGGAATAAGCCCTTGAGCAACCACAATTAGGGAAGTGATCTGGGCAGTAATTGGTGCCCAGGGGACACTGCGAAGGCATTGTTACAGCGTGGTGTCTGGCCGATTTTAATGGGGGGGGGGGGGGTTAATAAACCGTTAGGTTTTCAATGATATTTTATATTTCCCCAAGGGCCATCATCGGCGAGATCTTTTTTTAAAGTGCCATGGTTTAATAAATTTATGGCGTGATACTGCTTAGTAGCTCGCGACTACCTTTAAGATGGCCTTTGTCATTTGTGATTACAGTGGTGAAATGACATTTTTTGGGCACTCGCATTTGCAATTAAAAAATTGAACATGATTGTGTTATACCATATTTTGGCAATGAATTTCGTTTCTGCTATGCAGATAATAAGTTCACCTTATCAGATGATGGCAAATTAGTATGCATTGTAAAGCTGTAATTATGCGATTAATAAATTGGCCAACTGTCTACAGTAAGCCAGTAGGTAGCGCTGATAGATTCTGAAGTAGGCTATGTCAAATTCTACAACTTTGAAATGACTTTCATGGTAAACTTGCAGACTTCCATTTTGTACTCCTCCTACATTGGGACCAATCAAGCATCAACGTTGCTTTGCGACAATAATTTTTCACAATAATGTTGGTATTTAATCAGTACATACATTTTGAAAAGTGACATGATAAAGAAAATAGCATGTATAATTAATTCAATCATACGAGTCTATTTTGGACCTAAGAAAACACGGAGACGAAAATAAAAGTTTAGGAAATATGGAACAATGCATTATTACCACAATTCTTGAAGTCGACATTTGAGCCCGATAGGGTCCCGAATTCAATTTTGTAAAGTAAAAAAATGTGACGGAAATCTGCCTACATTGTGAAGTTGATGCAATAAGCATCTTCAGTTCCTTTTTTTTCCCTCAGAATTTTTAGTCAGTAAAATGTAAAAATGTAATTACAGTATTCGACATTATCGAATATTTGGCACGCAGTTTCGGAAGCTTAATATTTAACTTCCTAGGTCCATAATATCACAAAAAAAACATAAAAATTAAGATGAACCATAAACATAATTACACCAAGATTTGAGTAATATAAAATCATCTTCCCAAAATAATTATTGTGGAACAAATGAAAAAAAATTCATTGGCAATGGTAGAGGAGTACAAACATCAGTTGTCATTACTTTGCTTTTTCTTGGGATTTGGCCAGATACATTAATAAAACCTGGCATTTTGCTACAATTGCACCTAAAACTGCCATCACTGCATGACAAACATGTAATTTGAGCTAGTGTAATGACACGTGAGTTGGAATGCCACTACTTAGTGTCCCAACTGAATAAATTCTATACTACCCAACCCAGTGTGGTCATCAAGTTGCATAATCCATACTAATCACCCAAATTTGAGTACATTAAATATCATCATAAATATATATGCATTGTTTTTCTCGATTGTATGATAAATTCGTGAAAGGCTTTCTTTGGTCGTCAGAAAGAGCCTTGGATAAAATGAGGCATCAAATTATATAATTCACACATGAACTAGATTACCTTCTGGGTTGAGATCAAAAACACTGACAAATAACGTGACAAAGTTAACAAACATTAAAGACGATAATTTAGTAATCACAAGTGCATGAAGTGGAGTTTGTCAGTGTCTTTGTTGCCAACCCATGAGAAAGCAAATAGGATGGCCATTTCGAGGAATGTCAAAAAACCGAATTGCCAAATTTAAACATTTCAGAGAAAAAAATTTCGAACTCGAGGCTTACCATGGCCATAGTCTTTTCCGTAAGAGGCTCCCCCTCCATAACTGCCATAGCCACCTCCAGCTCCTCCACCAACAGGAATATTACTTCCAGCTTGCGGAGCATCTGAAATTCAATTAAGCACAATAAGCAAATTGCCGACAAAACCAGTCATTGCAAATTAATAACATAATTCACATTGGCTAGTAGCCTCGCGTTAAAGAATTCATTGACAACCATTGGCATTCACTAGGCCAATAAAATTTTACTTACAGAGAATAACTGCTGAAAACTTCGCAAGTAATTAAGACTTTTTAGTACCATATCACGAATCGTTACACAAAGTATACATATGATGTATCCTACAATTGCACATTTCGAAAAATTTTGAAAGAACAAAAACCCCTATTTTCCACTTTCACAACCTTGAGAAAGACTGCATTACCGGGAATTTAGTGACGAATGAAGCACACTCTTACATCAGTGACGATTCAAAACATTCGAAAAACCAACCGTCACTAAGTTAAGTGTTGCCAGTTATGGAAGTCGAAAACGATTGACCAAAGCCTTTGAAGTTTCCAATCTGAAACAACATGCGGACCTAGCGTTCGTCCTAACATTTACGACGTCTTAGCGCTGGACAATCCTCGATACCCGAAAATTGCAGCACCGATAACGGGAATTTACCAAATTAAGGCTCATTCGTTACACGTTAAACCTCTACAGCTTTAGTTTCACATTCGTGGAGCACCATCTTATGTTTGGTAATCAGTCGATTAACAACCAACGTTGCGCCATCCTTCTCTTGGAAAGAAATCGTTGGCTGGCAATTGAACATAACTTCCACATCCGACACTCGCTGCAATGTGCCACTATAGGAAAACCAGGCTGAGCGCTCCAAAGCCCTATAATAAATTCACCGTGCCATTTAGTATTCCGAGCAGCACGTTCGCAAATCCATGCCATTTCCAAAACGGTTAGCGCGAGCAGGGAGAGATGAAAAAAAATCTCCATAAAAGCCGCATTAGAACGCCTCCTCCAAAACACATCAACAAATATAAATAATGGTGGGTCGGAGCAATTGCTTACAATCACAATTGCCAGTTCAATTTGGTGAGGAATTCACGGAATGAATACCACCGTTGACCAAGACGGGCCCAACCCTTCCCCGATTCTTTCGCAGAGCAGTGATAAATTCACAAAATGGCCCTTTGGTGCAGAGGCCCAAAGACCCCGATGAAAACGATTTTGCCAATTTTCTCGGAGAGGGGTTACGGCTTCATGCAGCCTTTCACAAAAGATGAACGACCCTGGAAGTCAGGTAAAAAAGCCCCCCTGCGCGTCGCGCCGTTCCGGCCGACCCCCGAACGGTGTTCAATGGCTCACAAATACCTAGGAAAGAGTGGACGCCAAATGGGGGGTTGGAAGATTGCAAAGCCACTCGCGAACAAAACGCGAACGAGAAAGCAGAAAATACGGACATTGAGTTCAATGGTCATGCCCTCGTGATGGATGAGGCGCATTCACCGGGCCACCTCATAACCCATCCTTCGCACTCCATGTCACAATAGCGCACACACTTCTCTTGCCCCCACTTCACCAACTAAACTAGAACCATAAATATCTCACCTCGGCCTTACAAAAGGTAAAAAAATCGCATTCTTTGGCCCCCTCCAAAGGACACGCATGCAGCGCGTCTCGGCTCCTCCGCCGCTACAGATGGGCTCCGCACTACCTCTTCCGCCTCCTAAGCCCCTCTGACAGTCCACGGTAAGCCTACCTTGGCCAAACCTGGCTGGCTTTTGCCTCTGTCTCTATGAAATTCAATCATTCGTCGATCATAAATCACCGCAGACAGGCCCGTGATGGCGACCTTAACGCCGGTTTATGCCTTCCTTTGTCTTCTCCTCCGTCATTGTTCGCCCGGACAGCGCGAGGAGAAGTCCATCTCCCTCATTCCTCATCTCTTCAACTGACCTCGCGCTCGCCACTGACTAACGCCTTGCCAGCCCGAACGAACGTCTTAAGTTCTTAAGTCATACCCTGATTAGGAAAACAAAAGGCAGCCAAGATGCGTTGCACAACTTCATCCGGGAGTGTGATAATAAGCTTACGGCGGTAAAAAAAATAGCAAAAGGGCCTTAGCAGAAGTTTGGTAATATAGGCTGGTGTGCAGAATAATTATAGCACAAGAAAGAAACGGGCGATGGAAGCAAATCTTAACCACGAAGCGAACTTCTGGTGCGAGGAAATACTCTAGGAATGACGACAAATTTCAACGAGAAATTTTAAATTTGTTGTTCAAATTTGAAAAACTTGTATCTTGGATGCAACCAGGGTGGCCACAAAATTTTCATTTTCCTTTTCCCTGACTAAAATTCAAAATTCCCTGAACAAAACTTACTCGTTAATGCATATCAATTTTTTTGTCATAATGAAAAATAAAATAACAATTGCAATGAGAAGCTTGG
>JAQGBX010007323.1:0-11542 GCA_034698745.1 Megaphyllum sjaelandicum | reverse complement strand
GAAACATACCATGTGACCTCCTCGGCCAATCAGAAAAGATCCAACACTGACCACTCTCTCACAGTATAGGCTCTCTAACGCCTCCCGACCTGCAACGCCATCTGTGGGCGTCACTGGCGTTCCCCAATTTCCGAGCAGTGGCGTTAGTTACCTGTGGCTGGGCGTCCACAGCCACTGCGGGTTGCCATCCTTGCGACGATAGACGCAGTCCAAGTGCAAGATGCTTCCAGGATAGACGACGAGGTCGCCTGAGTCGCTGGGCGCCGCGCTGCCCGACGCTACCCGGTACAGGATGGACGGTGGCACATTTTCTGAAGAGAAAACAGAAACGTCCAAATCAATAGCAATGAAAAAATGTTGAACAGAAAGATTGGGAGTTTTGAGCTCACCCGTGAAGTTGGTGAGATAGGTGGTGGAAAGGCAGGAAGGCAGCCGCTTCTCCCAGTGCCCGTTGCGGCAGCGGATGGTCGAATTGCCGACGAACTTGTACAGGCCCAGGGTCTGGCAGCGCGCATGTAACGATGTGCCGTGGGCAAACTGGAGACCAGGCTCGGGCCAGAAGCCCTTGCCGTTGTAGATGAGCAGCACGTTGGGAGGCGGTTGCTCCAGGTCGCAGCTCTTCAGCATCGGCTGAAAGCGACCGCCATCTAGAGGCGAAACGAGAAAGAAGTAAGCGTAAACCTTAAAACTTGGCAGCAGTCAAACTTCTGAACTCATTCCGGATCGCGTCCGGCGTGAATTGGATAAGGACCGACTTTTATGAGATTTTTATCGGAATTTCACCAAATGTAAAAATGCACATACTGTGAAAAAAGCCGCAAAAACGTGAGAGGAAATGTGACCTTATCTTAGGAATGGGTTTATGTAAAGTATGACTAACGTTATGGCCGAGCTGCTAAAAATGTTGAGCATCCGTCTGCAACAGACAAGTTCTTTTCTTCAGAAAATTGGAAATTCTCAAGTTTATTGAAAATAAATGAGAAAAAAAAAAGCTTGGCAGGAATCCGAAATCGACCGGGAAAAACGGAACGTTCGATATCAGATAATTTTCGATTATTTTTCCCCAAAAGTAGATCTGAGGTATCACTTTTTATTTCAGGCTTACATTTTTTTGCACGAGTTTTTTATTTATATCGAAAATGTAACGATTTGTTAAGCCTGAGAGGTACAGCGAATAACACAAATCAACATTGAAAGAAAAAAATTAATAAAAAGTTTCCTACGTAAACATTATTTACTCACGGAGTTACTTTTTAAATTTAAAACATTACGAGTATAGGGCTTAGCACATCTTGAGTGGTTAAACAACACTTTGTTGATTAAGCGTACGCATCACCTGACAAGATTCCGACGAATATCGATTCAAACCCAACGAAACCTGCAATTTCCACCCGGTTTAAATCAGATTATCAACTTCGATTAAAAAACAGCTTCCTTTTAGTGAGTTCATTTCTGGGCTCACTAGGGGGCGTTTCATTCGGTAATGGTTGGCATGTCATGAAAGTTTAATGCGCGCATAAGCATAGCGTCTTTCCAGTTCCCATCTTAATTCGAATCTCTACACTCGTTTATTTCCACTAATGGCCCTCTTAAAATGCTTGAACGTACAAAGACGACATTTTTGGAAAAACATAGCTTTTAAATGCTCAGACGCTGTAATTTCCATTATTCATACGCTCTTGCGACGAAGTCTGGTGCTGCCCCTGTAATGGCGGCAAACAATGGAAACACATGAGCATGCAGGGTCGGTCATGCTCTAAGGGGCTTGAGAGGGTGTTGCAAGTTTTTTTTTTAATTCAATAACAATCTAGTAGGGGGACACTCATAAAAAATGTCCGCATTTAAATCTGGTGATGACGAGATTGTGCGAAAAGGCCAGCACTGACCTTCTTCGATGCTGCACAATGGTCCCAGCCAGCGTCCGTTGACACACTTGATCTTGCAGACCCGTCGGTGGTGAAACGGAGGGAAAATACCCAAAAACTGCACTTCGAGGACCCCGTGGAAATCTATGGCGTTGCTGGTGATGTTCAGGCCGTCGTCCGAGCGGACCAGGACATCGGGGGCCCTGCAATGGCGCTGGATTTGCCCTGAAACAAGCATCAAGAGGGTAATCGTACCTCGTAGCCTCCAATTTGAAAAAAGATAACTTGGGAATTCCTGAATGAAACGGAGAGGAGCTGATGTTCATGAAATATAATTGGATTCCATTGACCAAAATATCGACTTCTTTTCAATTTGAAAATCACTCCTTAAAAAATATAAGGTTTTTAAGCTGAGTACGTTTTTTTTAGAATACTTTTTTCTTCTTCAAATTATTCCTTTGAGAAAGCAAAAAAAAAGCACAGAATTTGCGGTCGATTACGCTACTTGACATTACGACATTAACTCGCTTTCAAAAAGTATTCAATTTGAAGAGAAAAAAAAACTACATTTAGTTGACTAAGTTGCCGCAGTGGTGGCGTTGAAGCAACACCTCCCACAGCGACTTAGGCTAACTAGGTTTTATCTATTTTCAATTTTAATAAAACTTGAAAACGAGGTAGTTCCGAAATGTTAAGTGGCGGAATCGACGGCAAATTTTGAATAAGAAAATATATTTAACATCTTTATTTCTTTTGGAAGGACTTTTGAAAAAAATTACCATTGACAAGTTGGCACACCCTCGCCATTGAAGAACTTTTTATCGTTTACCATAAACGACAAAGACGTCAAATACATGCACATCACTTCCCGTTTACGCGTATGGAATAGAAATGCGAAATAGAAAAGAATCGCATGACTTGGATTTTTCCAATCCAGCATTAAATTGGCAATAACAATTTCCCCAACGTAAAAATTGTTTCCGAATTTCTCTGCAGGTTCAAACAAAATTCAAATCAACGTGGAAAACAACTCGAAAGCATTCGTTTGACAAGCGTGCATTTTTAGAGGAGACAAACAATCTTGAGCTCCTAGCATCTGCAATGAACGCATCATAGATGGCGCCAAGATCTTAATAGCTTGCCAATCGCCAAAGCCTAGCTAACACGTACAACACCATTCCTAGTTGCCAATTTTCAGCCGGACACTGCCAAAAATTCAGCCAAATATTCCGCCAAAAACAACTTCTAACAGAAATTCGTCAAAACTCAGCAAACGTTCATTTCGATCGTCGTTTTGCTAAAGGATATCCTGTTGCGCATCTTTCAACCCAGATGTCGCCAAG
The DNA here is from genome assembly GCA_034698745.1 of Megaphyllum sjaelandicum. Taxonomy (NCBI): domain Eukaryota; kingdom Metazoa; phylum Arthropoda; class Diplopoda; order Julida; family Julidae; genus Megaphyllum; species Megaphyllum sjaelandicum. Next base: position 8,334 of record JAQGBX010007323.1, on the reverse strand, counting down.
ATCTTGGAATGAGTTGCCAATTACCAAAGCTTATAGCAAATTTCCACGTCGAAACACTGTTATGCACGGGTCATTCTGTAACACATACTTCAACATAGATGGCGCCAGGATCTTGAAACAACTTTCTCCAGATCAAACACTCGTAAAATGTTTTCACTAAAATCCCATCTAGCGACCAATGTGCAGGATATCCTGCTGCGCATTTTTTCGACATAGATGGTGCCAGTCAAAATTTCTTTACGGAACACCTCGTTCCTAACAGATGGCGCTGCAGGTTTTCAGCCACCTAGCCGTCAGTCTCACCGTTAAAACACCCTGCATCCGAAAAATTCAATATACGGAAGATGAATAGGAGATGAAGTTTTACGACGAGCCAAAGAAGGATGAAGAAAAAAAAAATCCAGGAAAAATTCTTTCAGCCTCATTTGACGAGTGAATGACTGTTGGCCATTGAAATTCCCTCTTTTCTGATAGCGGCTCGGCTTTTGTGTCCGAAAGCAATTGGAAATTTAAAAGGAGCTTTTGCATGATCAATACGTCGCGAAACTGCCGAAAAAGATTTGCGACGGTGGGGGAGAGAAACCCGTAAAAAAGGGCGAAATGCCGCAGTGAGTGAGAGCGAGAGAACAAATTTGCGGCTAATGTCACATTTCGTACGCATCCTCCTCCAAACTATCACCACTCCACTCGATGACTACATTAGTGACAAACACGTTTTGCGATTGAATTTACTCAATAATTCGGTGGATAGGGGGAAAAAAACGTGCATGGAACGAGCTCAACATGTTGCCGTGCGATAAGGGCAATTTATTGGGCGATTATGGGGAAAACGTTTCCGAGCACAAATGCGAAATAAATAACGGGGGAATCTTGGTGACACGTATATATTTTTTATTTTTTTTTATTTCAGATAAACTATTCATAAATAACTCTTCGCTTCGAATAAACCTAAAAAAGTGAAATTCCTGATTTATTCCCCTTTTAATTTCGACATTTTGCCAGTATCGATCAACGCCTCTCTATAATGAACCGCACTTCGTAATAAAATCATTAAATATAGGCTATTTCGGGGTATACGCAAGTGCATGAAACCGATATCTGTTAATCTCGCTCGGAAATTTCAATTAGTGATTACCTGATAACAATAAAAAAAAATTCTTGGAAGATTGTTTAATTAAAAAATTCATATCCCGCTGCGCATATTTCGACGTAGATGGCGCATGTTTTAACGTAATTAGGGTGTTTTGGTAGTCACGTTTGCTTCATTTTAGCAAATAGAACCGCAGTTCGTAAAATATCATTAAATATTTTCAGGAAATTCCACGTGAATATTAAAGATCCTCTTGAAAGCTACATTAATTAAAACAAGCATATCCTGTTGCGCATATTTCAACATAGATGGCGCATTTTCCAAGCAGTTAGGGTAATCAGTAATCAGCACTCTGAATGGGGAGGTTATTTTTCAAAATAGTCGTAACTGCCATTACCGTCATTTTTACACGGAAAACCTTTTTATAATTCATTTAATGATGACTCATACTTGGCAAAAAACTAAGCCCACCCCACATTTAAAAATAAATAAATAAAAGCAATGATTTGACTAAACATGTTTTGGGAAACAGAATTTTATCAACTTTAAGCAGTTTGAAGCTTTTTACCCCCTGTAAATTTCATCTTTTCTATCACGTGGTCACTGATAAAATCATTTCCACGTTAACACCGCTCCTTGTTTATTCAAAGCTTACGAATATACATAGCGTCCCAAAAGTGTGTTTCCACATGCATGCTAATTTTAAAAAATTCTCATGGCATGTAAAAGTCGTCTAGCTGAAGCCAAATTTTATGTGTTGTCACAACTAAAGGAATGGCGACAAATTCGGAGTCAAGAAATGATTGTAACACACATGCTTATCCTTACCCTGTTAAATTGCTTTCAAAAAGTATGTAAATCAGATTTTTGAGGCATTCCCGTTCTTGGGTTCGACGTTTTCAAACGTATACAACAATTAACTTCATTAACCCCACCGGAGTAAATTCGGGCCCAAAAGTTAGCCACTCAACCTCCGTTTCAGACTTTCTTCAACTTTGCGCGCGAAGTTTCCGCAAAGCAGCACGTCGAAAGAAAACTGAGCCCACTGTGCCCACAACCAGCAAATGTCCAGCTGAGGACAAATTCAACCTCGATTTCAGAGATTGAAAATATGGCGTGTTTTCACACCGTTTGCACGTTGTTTTCAAATGTCAAAAAGTGTTTTTCTTACCTTTGATGGGATTGAACGTCTGCTGGCAGAGCGCGACGTGCGCCCACAAGAGTCCGAAAAAAGCGCGGACGGTCCGAGCCTCGTATTTCATGCTTCCTGTCTCCGAGTCCTCCGACAACAAACTTTCTCCAGGAAGAAAGAAAGAAAGTGAGGGACGAAAGCACTAAAAAAACTGTCCTTTTCTCACAGCATCCCAGCGTCACGATCCGCAGGCACGAAGGCTATCATAAAAAAAAAAAAAAAAATGAAGAAAAGAAAAAAAAAAGTCGATTAAAATTTTTGCGCCGTGAAATTAAATCCCGCTTAATATGCACTTTTCGTACGTGCCGTTGGAAATTAAAGGAGTCATTTCGTCGTCTCTTTCGTCAAATGAAAGTTTGCGCTGAGGGAAAGCAGCACCCCGGGGATGGTGCGGAGGACTGGCGCACTCGTTCTGGCTTCGGATTGTTCCGAGAGAGCCACGCGATGCCAGCCGGGAAATCGATCGCAAATCCCTCCCCCGCCAACGGACAATTAAGGTTGGCGATAACGTCAATACGTCGAAATGCTATCCAATTTCAGGCTGCGCTTTTGTCTTAAGAGATGATTACGTGCGGCGTAGCTAGGGTTTCTCCAAGATTTTGCACTCCAGACATATTCGCTTAATATTAAAATAATATAATGATAACGAGCTTTACTTCCAGGTATAGGAACGGGTTTCCGAGTGTCGCTTACAACTTCTGGAGTTGGTGGTGGTTGAGCTGCAGAATGTCAAGTCCGCATAATCCGTAATGTTTCAATGCCCTTAAGAGCGTCTACCAGCTGTCCTTTACTCCGTGGGGAATTACGGCGAAGATAGCTTTTCTCGTAAAATGAAATATTTTCAAACATGAAATCAGTATTATTGAAAATACCGAAGTTTATGCTTGAAGCTCTCTTCGAAAAATTCCCATAAACAACGGATAACTGGAAGAGTCTCATCAGGAAGGAGTGTACGAGCTCGTAACTTCGACATTTATTACCCCTTCTTGAAGTACGATTCATATGCCCGATGTTGTCCATTTTTACAACATTTAACAATTCTTTTCTACAAAAGATTTTGGCATTTTCTAAAAAAACAGCAACAATAAAAAAAAGCTTCCCATATACCAAATATTGACTTGAAAATGCGTTAGTTAGGGACAACTTTTCATTGTTAAATCATTTAAAAGCAAAGTTAGAGATGCATTTCGGAACATTAAAGTACATCTTGCAATCATCTTGTATCAATTTCAAAATGCATTTTCAAAAGAGAAATGTATTCGAGAAAGTTCATCCCGAGATTGAATGCAAAAATTATGCTGTTCCTCTGAGTGCTAACATCTACAGGTGGCGCTGTCTGATACAAATAGCAGTTATTTGGAGACTATTTTTCCAAGTGGATTTGCATCTTCCGCAATTCCTTTCAGGTTTAAAAGTCCGTCGCATTTTTTCAGCAGTTTTTACAAGAAATGAATAAAAATGGGAAAAATTGCAAAAAACCGTCCATTTCGCAGAACACGGCATTCCATGAAATGATTTCGAATTTTTTCCACCATTCAATTTTCTTTTTCTAGTCCAACCATCATTTTTCTGATAATTTATACGTAATTTTACTTATTTAATTTCACGAAATATATAGCACCTGATGAACTTGGTGAAGCCCGCAATACAATAAAAGGGTGTTTAGATAAGATTCGTGCTATTCTTAAAAAAATGAACAGAAAAATTCAGCGAATTTTTAAGCTTCGGAGGAAAAGCGGATATCGCAAATCTATACTGGGGGAAAATAGTTTCCGAGTAAGTATTATTTATTTCATGAGTTACTTTCGACATTTCCAACATAACGGTTTAGCATCCTCTTAATGGCTTCGCTTCCCTCTTTTAAAACCATGATCGGTGCGTTTTGCGTGCGTTTGTTGCCAGGCCTCGATCGTCGGAAAACGACTTTTTCGCTCCAAATGATAGATATTCAGAGGCGATAACAGTTCCAGAGATGGATGGCGCTGACAAGGGCAATAAGGAAGGGATTATTCGCCTTCCCCCTCGCCAAGGGAATCTCCTTCCCTTCCAGCATAACAATCCTCACCTCCAAACTCAATATCCAGAGTTATGGTTGTCTGCGAAGAGACGTCAGGCAAAATCCGCAAATATTTGCCTTCGACCCCCGGGGTCGAACTGCCGAAGGGTGAAGACTAATGTCAGGAATCCCTTATGTGATGGAGCTCAGCCACCTAGGGGAGAACGGAAATAAAAGCGGTCAAAGGACCGAACAAAGAATCGTTTTTCCTCAGCGCTTTCACGCCAACCGCAATCAGTCATTCGCTGACAATGGACGCCTTTTCCAGAGTTGCTCCGATGGCAGCGAGAGATTGCGGCGTGCTCCAGCCATGGACTGATTCGTAAATCTCGACCGCTGACCTTATTCATCTTTCAAACTCGCGTTACCAGGAGCAAAACTTAGCAAGCTTCTGGATCAAACTGCCAAAGATGGAATCAACGCAAAAATCGAACCATCTATTCTCCCATTTTTAATCAGGCAGCAAAAGGACCATGAAAGTGTCATTTTTTGGGTGAAAAGGTTGTGACTTCCAAAAGTGACATAATACGCAGCAATTTTCAAGTGTTCATTCGTTTAGCAAGTTGTTAGGTGGTTCATGAAGTAATAAATAACTGCGAGACTTTGTTTACCAGTAACCAATGATTTCATTTCAGTCGCTATTGACGTTTCGGTCATAGCCTTCTTCAGGAGCTGTTATTAACATAAGAAAAAACCATTAACATCACATTTTGAGAATTCTCGTAAATCAAGTGGGAAACGCACTGCAAGTGATATTGGAGCTATTTTGAATAGACAAATGCTATTCTCTAAATTACCCTATCTAAATTCCTGCACCTTAGAAATTGCCAAAATTCCTAGTTGAAATATTTTACAAGTTGGTCTACTCGTATACGCACTACTTTTATTTGCATGTACATATGAAAAGATGCACACTCTAATGAATAGTAAAAGGCATTTTATGACGCCTTATCCATGATGAGATTTAAATAAATAATGGGGTTGCTAACGTAAACACTAGTTAGCTATGTAAATTACAAGAGTAGAAAACAAAACATACCAAATTATGTGCTCTCGCATTTTCAGGTCAATCTTTCAGTTCATAATGATGGTGAAGCACTCATCTAAGGCAATCTAAATTTTAAATTTGATATTAAACCAACGAAACAAGGCTGAAGTTAAGTTACTGAAATAGAAACATTGGTTATGGGTAGTTCTAATGTATTTAAGATTGGACAGGGCGAATTTCTAAGACAAAATAGATTATTAATTTCATGGACCATCAACCAAATCACCAAATTACGCTGAAACTGAAATATTCTCTAAATATTAAACCTGGCATTTTTGTTTATTGAATTTTAACCACAGAAGTTTTACTTTGGGAACAATGTTGGTTATCCATGAGTGTCATTACCACACTTTCAAAAACAAAACATTCTATTTTTAAATATTAGAACGAAACATTTTCAATGAACTACTGCGAAGGCAAGTGTGGTCAATTTATAAACCTCTAATTCGCTCTAAACTTGGACCAAAATATGTCAATACTGAAAGTCAAAATCGGAATAGAAAAAAATATGTTTTCAAAAGTTGGGCAATATCGGAAACAAAAAAATACTTTGAGATTTAGTTTTTATTAAATTTTCTATTATTTATCATATATATTTTATGAAAATGAAATGTTTTAGAAATAACGACTAATTAAACATCATCCCACCAATTTTGACAAAAAAAATATTTCTGAACTTAAAACGAAGTCTAGAGCAATTAAAAATTTGTTCAGAGGTAAAGGAATTTCATGAATGAACTTATGCTACGTGTGTTCCAATATTTTAAAGATTTTGCTTCAAAATGGAAATTTTGATTAAAACCAGTTTTAATTAATTAAAAGTGATACTTATATTCATATAATTTACAATATATATTTTAAATACAATTAAAATAAAGCATTTGATTAATAAATGTTTATGATTTTCTTGCAAAGGATACGAATCTACAGTATACGATAGACTAGGGGTTGCCATTGAAAAACATGACCTGGACGTCAAACACCTACCCCTGCCCCGAAAATACAACTGCAGCGCAAGAATTCATGCAGTGGCAGTAAAATATAAAAACTCTCAACGATACGACGCCATATGATCGTTTCGTAGGCGATGTGTCACTCGCTTGACATAGGAAAAGATACCCACAGGGTTGCACAGAACTGCCCAATTGGCCAAGTGTATAGGAACGCTACAAAGTTTCCTCTGGGATATGTGTGCAGCAGACAAAAATGACGCCCCATAACATATCACACTTTGATAAAGCAGACGCTGCCTACGAGGGCAAGTACCTAGAGATATACTGTATGCCTAATGCACATTTTCCCACTTAGACGCCGCTAATTGAAAAGTTTTCACCGCGAAGATGGACTGTCAGGAGGAATGCGCGGAGTACCGATACTGGTATTTCGTATACTGTGTACTGGTGTTCCCATTCCCCCTTCATACCAAACATTTTGTTAGAATCATGTTTCAATCAAATCCTTAATTTAATTTTATTTACAAATGTCACTTTCCGTATTTCACCCTGAATAACTATGACAATAAGCGTCATTTTCGTCGTTTTTTTTCTTCTTTCTCATAGTTTTTCATTTGTGAAATGTCCCAGCTTGTGCAAAATTGATTTTAGAGGTCAACAATTAATTTTTTCTAATTTGTCATTACCAAGTTTAAAAATTTCATTATTTCATGATTATGTGACATGATCACGCCCATAGGATTGCAAATCTGTAAGTTCGAAAATTATGTAAAATAAAGCTGTTCAAAATGATTATGCAAATGTCTTGATGAATGGAGTAAGCTTGAGAAACTTTTACATCTTGTATGCGTAAATTTTCAGTTTTGAGCGCAAGCCTCGGATATAAAAAGTTGATTATTATATAGAATACATACCTAATACAAAATTTATGCACTGCAAGAGTAGGCTTCCTCCACTGCCAAAGAAACGAAAGCAATGTTCATTTCTTTTCCCTTTTTTAACCTTTAGATCAAATAGTGTCCCTTTTCTTCATTCAAAGTAAATCCATTTTAAGGAATGACATAAGAATTTCTATTCAATAATGCACGTATAAACTTCGCATGGATAATATTTAATTAAAATTATGGGAAATCGCATAGCGCACATACTTTAGGAATAATCGAAGCTTAAAACGTGTTCTTTCAACTTAAGAAAATCGTCCTTGTCGAGGGCACTTCTCACCACTCCGAAAAATGCCAGGTAATGATGGAGGTTATGGCTAAAATGGTAGAAAAAAAAACCGATTCCATAAATCGTAACTCTGATCATTTAGGTCGAAATTTATCTAAGACCTTAACGCCACTTACATCATCAATAACACTTGGGCGAGCATCTCCGAAGTGGTCAGCAAATGATTGATATAGGCTCTGGTAAATCGCCTACAGGTGTAACACTCGCACTCTCCATCAACTGGCGAAAAATCAGTCTTAAACCTGAAAAAAATGAAGAACAAACCTTATTGTAGTACTCTAAATCACCTACAAAGAAATTTTCGATTTTATTTCCGAAGTAAAGCATAACTGGACGAAATAAATGGTATCACTGTAATGTTTTTATAAAAAAATTGTATCCATTGGAGAAACATTTCTTTTTTCTAAATAAGCGAATTATTTTATGTTAAAAAACTATATTTTAAGTCTTTCACTTTATAAAAATTCATGCATATTGTTGGAATACATGAGTGAATATTTAAAAAAAATTATTTTTCAAAAAAAATATTCCTTTTAAATAATGAACATTTTTTTTCTTTATTTAAAAGGGTTTCATAATTGGTTCATAAATGATGGTGCAGAAAACTGTTTTCGGTTAATCGACTACCTGGATAATTGATATTCCACTGCAATAATTTTCTTAAAAACTGAAATATTCTTATGAACCACCCGAGCAAGGTGGCTTAGAGGTTGGCATCCTCGTCTTGCATTCGGTAGACTCAGGTTCGATTCCTGGGTCGGCTAT
>JAQGBX010007322.1:0-11544 GCA_034698745.1 Megaphyllum sjaelandicum | reverse complement strand
CAATCGCAACAGGATTGGCTAGCGTCGAAAGCAAAATGGCGTCGTTTTCTTCTTTATATATATATATATATATATATTGTTAACTACAATGATGTTAAGGCACTATAACATAATTTTCTATTTTAAATATGTAATGACGAACTATAGTGCTACGAAATGCTTCATGTGAACAATTTAAATGCATCCATGGCTTGAGGTGCCCTAAAGTACATGAATGATTAGCTTGTACTGACACTTCAAGAGTTGTCCTTAATTGCAATTATCACTTTGAAGTTAAATATCAAACTTTTTTGTTTGAATGGTATTTGTAGGCCTACTGTGGTATCCAAATGAAATGTGAATTACCATAAAAAAATGGTTTTCATACTTTATAGTCTCATATTGAAAAATTTAGGGATGAAAGAGAAATTTATATATCATGTCAACCATTGCATCCATTGTTGGTTGCTCATTCATGGAGCTTGCAAGCATACACAGGATCTGGCCTATTTATTTTTTGATTGTCGTGTTTCAGTTATATTTTCTCAATGACATTGGCTGGCAAGTTTTTATATTTGAAAAAGTTCCCTAAAGTTGCAATGTCGATATTATTATACTGTATAATAGATTAATTGACCCATTCAAGTGAACTAAGACTACGTTTTAACTTTAATAATAAATATGAATCGATTGAACCTTATTTGCTATATCGCAATTCGGCTCAAGGAATTCATTATTATCATTTGGAATGTAAATGCCATCATTTGAACTGTGTTAATAATTATTTTTGTTAAATAGTTCGTTTGTGATTCTTTGATTGTGATTTATTGCTTTTTAATTTACAGTGTTTTTCCTGTGGTGCAGAGATTGGCTGCCACAAAAATGCTCATAGTTACCAAATCATTGTAAGTTATTCTATTTTTATTTATTAAGTTTAGTTGCTGTGTATTAGGACGCATCTTCAATGATGCCAACCTTGGTGACTGATGTTGGAAAATTGAAAAGGAAAAAAATAGATCTATTAAAGGCCTACTCTTAGTATATATTCAAAGATATTAATAATAAATGTATAAAATTAAAAGTCAAGATCTTTAATAATTCAATTTAAGATATAGCCTACATGATTTGGTTTTAAAATTCAAACAGTTAAACTACCTTCAAAAATGATGATCATTCTTTATTTATAAATAGTATCTAACATATGTCAATCTGTTTGAATCCAGGACTGTGGAAATTTTCCTATATTTGAAACGCCTCATAATTGGAAAGCAAAAGAGGAAGTACGTCTGTTGGATGCGATTGAACATTATGGTTTTGGAAACTGGTTAGTTGCACTTCTGATCTCTGTGGTAAGCATAGCTTGTAACTTGCATAACTAAGCAGCTAATTTTTTTTAATTGTATATAGGGAGGACATAGCAAATCAAATTGAAAGCAAAAATCATGAGGGTAGGTTTGTTTATCAATATTGTTTATTGACAGTACATGTATTCAGCCATTATTCTTAATATTAATTACTCGTTTTTTTTAAAAAACAGAAGCAAAGGATCACTATAGCAGCCTGTATATATGTGGAAATATTGGTTGTGGTAAGGACGCGTTGGTCGGTTTTGAAATTTTATTTTTTGAAGTTTTGAAATTTCTCTAAGCAGTAGTTTTCCAAAGACTTGTCTACTTGCACTGCATTCTGAATCTGCTTGCTGCAGTATTATGGCTGACTTTCATTGAATTGCTTTATTTTTGCTGCTTTAGTTACGTGGCCCAAGGAAGTATTAATTAAACCTAACGATCACACATGTCCTGAAGGTGGACCTTTATCTCCTAGTCTGAGTTCAAGACTTCCACCTCTTGAAATTACATTGCCTGAACAGCAAGAATTGGGCTATTTACCAAATCGTGATGATTTTGAAAGGGTAATTGCATTTTTTATTTGTATTCGTTTCTGTTAACATTATTGCTATTATTAGGTTTTTATATTTATTTTTATTTATTTTTTTTCAGGAGTTTGATAATGAAGCTGAATTGCTTGTTAGTAACTTAGTAATTAATCCTGAAGATGAAGATATTGATTTAGGTGACTTTCAGTTTGTCAGTTGCATCAAATTTGTATAGATTTAGGTTTCTTGTGTGCTAATTTTGTGAAGTTTTCTTGCAGCATTAAAAGTTGCTCATGTGGATATTTATTCAAGGAGACTGAGAGAAAGATTAAGAAGAAAGAAAATAACTAGGGAATATGGATTGGTAGCACAGTTTTATAGTGTTGCTAACAAAAATAAAGGACAAAATTCCAAGAAAAGGCATTCCAAAGAAGACAAGTATGTCATATCATCTTCTGACTTAAGATTATTTTTTCACTAAGATTGTTCATCCATAAATAAGTTATTTTATGTTTTCTTTTCAGAGAGTTTCAAGAGCGAATGCGAGTCATGGCTCAGTTTCACACATCTCAGGAGCAAGAACAGTTATTTGAGAATATGCAAAGTAAGTTTTCTATCTTGTTAAGTTTAGCTATTTTTAAACATTGCTTAATTGCCACCTACAAAAAATGTATGAGAAAAAAGAAAACTAAATATGAAATAATAAATGAACTGCTTAATTTGTTAACTTCATGAGCACCCTGAACCACAGATGTCGCATGGATTTTACATGAAATCAGTAATTCCTTGACCATAAAAATTATGTAATGTGTAATAAACATATTATAAATTTAATAAATCTTTAATCTGGACAATTTGTGAAAAGTAACTGATTAAATTGAAAACAAAATGTCATAGTCCATGTATTTTGTGTAAATGGGAATGTAAGATGTGATTAGATTGCTGATATAAGAATTTATCTGCATAACAAATAAGAATAAAATATGCAATAACAATAACATAAAATAACAAATGTATTCAATATTTTGTAGAAGAAAAGGAATTGAAAATTAGGATTAAGGAATTGGTGCGATATAGGAGAAATGGACTTACCAAATTAGAAGGTATGGTATAACTTATTTTCTGGTAATTTCCAAACAAATTTTCTTATTGCAAATTTGTAAGCAGTTATAATTTTTTTCATGTATGTTTAGACTGCAGTGAATTTGAAACTGCAAGGTATAAACGAGAAAAGCGTAAAGAAAATAAGAAGAAGTCTGTAAGTTGTAGAATTAATTTGTTGTTGTTTCACATGTGTATATTTGACTCTATGTTCTTGATAATTGTACTTCAATGTATACCAGTCTTCTACAAATACAGGGTTGCAGTGGAGCGGTTCATCACAGAAAGTCCTCAATGGCATCAAAAAGACAAGGAGAGTAAGTTGATAACATGTAGATCAGCTTGTTTTATTTATGATAATAGTATTCTCTAATCGACTGAAAAAATTGCATTTTTAGAGAAAAAGGCAACGAAGATATTACACAAGAACAACAAGGTGAAATTTGAAATCATAAAACTTGTTAATGTGTTGTGAATTTTACTGACATGTTATTACATGGAAATATTTTTAAACAATTGCAGGAAGTGCAGGCGGAGATGATGCTGTAAAAGAAGAAGAATCTCGAGAAGAAGTTGACGTTTCCCTTCTTGCTGGTGCTGAGCTCCTATCCACCCGCGAAAAGAAGGTAACTGCGTTTATTGTGCTTGATGTGTTGGTTTGTTTTTTTCATGCTATTTTGTAATTAGATAAACAAGATTTGGTCATTATGTCTGATCATAGTTCATCTTTATATTTTTTCATCTGGATGCATGTTGTTATATAATATATTACTTTGGTTTTAATTTCTTTTCTTTTTTTGTAGCTGTGCAGGTCTCTTGGGTTGCGACCCGCCAGCTATATCACTCTCAAAGCAGTTTTATTAAAGGTTTGATGGCTTGTTTATAGCATGATTGTTTCCCTTTATGTATTACATGTATTATTAAGTTCATATTGATGCCAATTTTAATTTCTTCTAGGACCATTTATTGAGGAGACAGGGTGTACCAGTAAAAGGATGCCATCCTTTTGGTTTGGATAAGATACGCCGAAGACGAATTATCAATTTTATGGTTAGTAGTGGCTGGATCACTACACCCTAAATTTTCAGGTTAGTCAGCCATATAAATTCACCATGAACCTTTCCACTCTGAAAGAATTGATATTTATGAAATTTTATGCAATTAAAATTATTAGTCCCATCTTGTTAAATTGGATTAAAAATGAACTTAATATTCTTTGCACAAAATCCACATATATATATATATATATATAAAACCCAAATTATTCGGTAGTTACCACCTCATTAGTGTGGACCCCAACATCATTGCAAAGTTGAATTTTGTGAAGCTTATGGCTATCCTTTGGAAGGGAGTTCCAACGTCTAATTGGATGCAAGAAATAACGAATGGGCGCGGAGTTCCATATGATAAGTGAATTGGAATGATCCGCTTATGTAATAATTGTAACTGGAAAAAAACGTGCATGAATTATAATTTTAGAGACTAAGAAGTATTTCTGAATGTATTTAATAGACCTTCATGCGCATCAGCTCCTGGGTTATTAAGTTTATAGTCAATTGATATTGCAGGCTTGCTTTCAATTTATCTCACCGCACATGTATTTCTACATTTGCAATTCTAGAGTTGAGATTCTGTAACAATCTTGTTTCATAATAATTACAGTCGTAATATTTTATTTCAGTTTTATGAATGCTGCTGTCATCGTTGAAGGCACCGCTATTTAAATTTTATCATTTAATTGTATATGAACCGATGATTTTAAATGTGATAAAATTGTTGTATTTTTCTTATTGTTGGTCGACTTTCTGATTTATTACATTTATTTCCTTTCAAATACATTTTACATTGTATTTGGATAGCATCATGGTTTTTAGGTACATTATTAAGTGCAAGAAACTGTGTCTGATGTATACCTTTTCCTTGCTCTTCTCCATGATTAAACATTTGTTTTTACCAGTTCAGTAACCGCATTTATTCCAAGTTTAATAATTTGAAAATAATTTTATGGCAGGTCTTGCAATTCAAAATACTGGGTACATCACAGTTTTAAATTTTTTAATCAGAATAATTGTTACATTACTGCATGCACATGCATTTTGTTAGAATATACAAAACCATGAATCTACTGTGTGGGAATCTGTTTCATACGAAATTTGTATGTGGAACCCCAATTCACACATCCTTTGCTTACAAAATAATGTAGGAAAGTAGCTGTCATGTGGATGGTTGGAAAGTGTTGGATGAGGAGTTTTATTGGAACGTAATACTATGAGATTAATATATCTGTAAATATCTTTAATGTATTCATTTTCATAAAGATCTTTCTAAGAATCGTCTTACGAACTAAATCATCTTGTAAAACTATACATGTAGATTTAAAAATATTGAAAATGCTATTTTCAAATTTCATTATTTCATGCCTATTGAAGACAACATTGAAAATCACAGATTTGCACACAATTATTTTTATGCTCTGTAACATAGTGACTGATTAACCCATAATTAATGCATAATGGAGAAGGATGAAACTAAGGCATTTTATGTAGACAAAATTCATGACACGTAGTGCAAAATCTTTACATTGAGCAGAAAAGCCTACTCAGGAACGAGTCTGAGCGACTTCAAACATGGCCGATTAACCGCAGTGCAGACGATAGTTTCTGGTCGCTCTTCACGAGAACGCGTCTTGTTGCGCGCAAGTTATGAATTCTTTTAATATGCGATGTTCTCTGGAATTTACTGTGAAAGCAGTAAGAAATTGCATAAACTTTACCTAAATTCAGCATTTTTATATTGCAACTGAATGGAGAAATCATACGGCAGTAGATTTGTTCTTAGATGGTAGTTTATACCCTCGATTTGATTTCGTATCTATAGCACGTACCAAAGCCCCCTCTCAGACCTTATTTATTCGCTTTGCATTTTAATCACGGCATGTTGTTAGTTTGATCAGGTATATTTTCTGTCATTATTATATGCACCGCATGACGTGCATTAAAATAAAAAAAAATGACCTATATCCGTTTTATATGTTCCAGGTAACTTGTTCAAATGCCTGGATTTTTTCGGCTCCTCTGCTTCCGTACGTTCACGTCAATATTCACGTTTTTGACCAACGCTTCACCACAAGAAATGTGTCACCTTTATTTCCACTCAAATTCAATGAAAGGTTTTGTTTGACTAAAGTGAGTTAGTTATATATACGTATCTAGTTGAATATTTGCATGTGCTGATCCTATTCGACTTCACTTATATTCCCCTAGCTACGTACAGTATGTCAGTCAGTTTACAAGGGTTGATAAGTAGGGCATTGCATATTGAGGTCACTCTCGTACGTACATGTAAATCGCGTGAGTAATGGGTGTGTCATTTTGAAGGAGCTTATATATTGATTTTTTTTCTATAAACAAATTGTTTTGCGGGCTGGCATAATGTTGCAGGATAGCTCGTTCAAATTGCACACCCTTGACCCTTATAAGCATCTTATATGCTTCGTGTATGTACATACTGTATGCCTAAGGAGTAATCTAAACAATATTAGCTCCCCGTACATGTCAGCTGCACGTGTTGCCTGCATGTATATAGCATATAGGCTATCACACGAAAACGTATAATTCATTGAATAATTCCTGAGAATTTGTTGGCAAATTAATTAAATTGACATTTCATTAAATATTTGAAGAATTGTGTGAAAGACATAGGAATTATTGGCCGAAGCTGATGGTCGAGTGGTTTACATGCTTGCCTCGTTCCTAGGTTGCGGGTTTCGCTCCCCGGTCGAGGTCGGTGAGAATTTTGAGGATTGCGAAGTTCTCTAACTGGCGGCTCTTTCGGATGAGAGTTTAAACCAAGGTTCTGTGTACATCCCATTTGCTCTTTGCACGTTAAAGATCCCTCTTGAGGGGTGGAGGTCCCCCTTCATAGGCAAAATTCCCATAACTTTAGGCCAACGTTAAAAATCCAGTAACATTACTAGAGACCATAGGAATTCAATGTAGTTTGCAAAATAAATTTACATGTATTAACACACGTACCTATTGTTGATGTAATTTTTGTTAAAATACTTACAGACGTTCATGCAATGTTACAATTTGTGGGACTTTATTAATGCATTAGCAGGTAATTATTTTATATAATTATTCATCATAAATGTATATGATGAATTTATTATTGTACGGTCGACTTGCGTTTTTACACACGTACCTCCCATTTAAAAAAATGACTTTTTCACCAACTATTGTGTTGATCTTGAGGGCTATCCATGGATCTAATGTTAATTATCGCGCCTAATTACCGCAGAATTTTCCGTATAGTCTGTATTCGTTTCACCATTTTCCTTCCTTGGATTGCTGAGAATGAGTAATTTCCCCAGGCGATAAGTGAGTGAGAATGTTATTTTTTCGGAATCGCAAATTAACCTATGAAGGTGAGTGCAACTAGATTTTTTCTATTTTTTTAATGCCATTCCCATTTAGGAACATTCCATATTACGAACTTTTTTGGGGTCCCAGAAAGTTTGTAAATACGCGAGTCGGCTGCAGCTTTCTGGATTTATAGTGCTAGTGCCTATTTTCTATTTTTAGGGGAGCGCATACAAATTGCACTGGCACACGTTAATTATTCAGGAGTGTCCAAAAATGTAGCTACATTTGAAAGTAACTTGCTTAAATTTTTGTTTCCTGACTCGGAAATCTTATTTAGTTATTCAGATTTTAAAAGAGAAATAATCCTAACACCGGTATATACATCACATTTTCGGGTAAGTTAAAACTTTCCTTCTATTTGTTATAATATTATATTATTTTAATCCAATTCATTATTATTTCATCAGATAATTCAGAATTATTTATTGCACTTGATATCATATCATCACAATGTTTTCTGACTAAAGGTCACTTTTAACTTTTACTTTAAATTTGATTTCAGGGTATAATAGGACCCCGTTTGCAGCTGTCTATCGGTTCATTGATTCGAGAAGTTTTCGAGGCATTTGATACTTTATCGGACATCAGAAAGAAAATCCCATTTGTAGTCATTTCATTTGTAACATTTCATGAAATTTGCAATGATTACTGCTTTATGTTGGATTCTCATACGCTTATAATAATTTTAACAGGATGCAAGTTTCACGCCTGAGAAATTGATTAAATGCAGAGCAAGAAAAACATGTCAAAGTTGCATTGAAACACAAGTGGAATCAGTTGAAATGGAGGATAGACCACCTTTTGTTGTTAGACGGGTAGATTTATTACTTCCATTGACTCACAGGAAATTTACAAAAGCTAAAATGTCAGCTATGATGTGATTATTGTACTATTTTACAAGGATATTTAATAGTGAAACGCAATGATGTGAGTTGGAATTCTTATCTCAATGATCATTGACCATCTACAAGTTTGAGTCAAAATATCCATAGTTGCCAAGTTTTAGGCTTTGTCATAAACTGAATTTCCATTTCTATTCACTATTACCAAGTATTGTTTAATTTTGTTTTCTATTTTAATAGGTTGATAGTAAATTAATTTCTCGACGACCATCACTGTATAAGGAGTATGAAGGCAAGAAAGCGTATTGTTGCTATTCGCCACATCGTGATGGCCAATGCGCAGCTTGTCGAATGGAAAATGTGGAAACACGATCAAAATACAGTCGTCCAAAACCATTCCGGGGACCAGTCATCGCCCCAGATGAAAGAGAAAAAAAAGGTGGGATACTGCTAAGAATTAAAGAAATTAAAATGATGCAAGATTGATCAGAATTGCTCTCAAATATTTTAAAGGATTCAACTTAATCACAAAAAATTTTTTAAAACAGAATTTGAGCCAATTTTTAGCTAACAAATATTTCTAGGCATTCTTTCGACTAATTAAAATTGCTTTTGCAGGCATTGCAGCTTCCACTCAGAAAACCAAATTGAGTTCTGAAGGCTTGTGTATGTCATGTCAACAAAATAAAATTGAAAACCAACAAAGTAAACAAGTAATGACGGAACCTATAGAAATAATGAGGACTTCTCCAGAAAGAGTACAAAGGGGAATTGTAGTTTCATCCCCCTCTCCAATGCCACATTCACCACATGTCCATTGGGCAGATAATTTAGTTAATACAGATCATCAAAGGAGTCCAGTTTTTGATAGACCAACGTTTAATGAGAGATATGGAAATAATGATGCTGGAATAAAAGAAAAAATTTTGAAGCAGAAGCCCAACCGCTTCCAAACCCAACTTGATCAAGCTCAGCAAACTGATTTCTCTTACCCAGTAAATATATTTTTTTCTTTTCTTTTAAGTATAATTATTACATGAATAACTAGGAATTTTGAATTCTGTATTTTCTTTCATTTTAATTTTAAGTTGCATAAAAACTTCATTATAATTTCAAACAGCGCCATATATAGTGGTTAAAAAACTTAAAACAGCATCCAGCAATTATCTTTACAATTTTAATATTATATGGAATATTTTCCAAACACTTTTGATCTATTAAATGGTTATTTAGACAGGTAAATTTAAGTTATAAATTGATCTGAATACCAAGTATAAAAAATTGCCTTTTTTGAAGAGAGATGGGGGAATACATTGTGCCAATACTCGTACAAAAGAGTAGAAAGCTCAACGTGTTGAACAGAATCAGAAACTCGAGCGCATCGAAGATTAAGAACTTTAATCATTGTGAAGACAATTTTTGATACCCTGTTAAATTCAGGAAATTTAAAATGGCAAAATTCCTCTTTCCTAGTTATTTGCCTTGATCCAAAGCATGCAAAAAAAAAAAAAAAAAATTATTCAATTGCATGCCTAAGCCAATCCTCGGAAAATTACCACAGCGAATGGACTGACAGCTCACCTTTTAACTTGTAAAATCTTCATCATTAATGATGTTTAGGGATTTTCTCCACTAACAGCTGTAAAAATTCAAAACTTAGACATTTATGTACCTGAAATGAATTAACCAAGGCTAAATTTTGATGCGGTAGTTGTTTTTTTCTTTTTATTGCAGGATAAACGTTTTGAAAAACATGAGATGATACCATATTTTAACTGTGGGCCTATTACATGCAATTGCCATCATCCTTTATACTACCGTTATGATTCCTGCAGGTTTGTTTTTTTATGCATATTTTGGCATGCAATCTAATGTGAGGTATGTATTGGTCATGACTAATTGATCTGTTTCATTAGTTGCACATACTGCCCACTTTACTGGAGAGGAAGATTTGACGCACCAATATGTAATTCTCGGAGCTACTGGAGAGATTATCATCATGGTCTGGCAAATATCTACGATGACTTGCAATCATACTCATGATAAAAGTATTAGAAAATCTTTATCTTTGTAAATTCAGCTCTGCACACTATAATAATGGTTCATATAAGCTGTTAATAGTTAGGTTGCATCATATCGGAGACCATAAAATTTATTTATTGTACCTCAAATTTCGTTCAATTTGATCCTTAAAATAGATCTTTGTTGTTACGAATTCACTTTTAGGAAATGAAGATCAAAAACTGAAATGCACAGAACCTTTTTTTTTCCAAAATTACTCATGCCTTTTAATTGACATCCTTAAAAAGCACATGTTCTACTGAATTTATAAAGAAAAACTGTATTCATCCATCTGTGTAGGTATAGCTAAGTTCTGGCCGCATGTCCCCGTAAATTTGGGAAGATGACTGTTTGTCAATCAAGAACTATATGCCATGTAAATGGCATATATATATAACATAATTCAGAAATCGTCATAATATCCATTGGAACCTCAGAAAATGAGAGCAGTAGCTAGGTTGCATACTATATACTTTAATTATCAAAAATTCTTCTAATATTTTAAATGGATAGGAAATTTATTTCTTATTCGCTTTCCATAAATGGCTATATTGGTCGACATTGAAATCATCTTCAATTTCTTCTTGGATTACAATTTTTTCTTTTGGTTTCCTTCTCAGTAAATGGAGTTTTCGCTCTTCTTCGCTTAGTTTAGATGCATCAAGTGGAAGCTGCAAAAATTATTTAATTATGGTTAAGATAGTTTAATATCATGAATTATGCTTTTTCTACTCGCTATAATAACCCACCTTTATTATTTTTTGGGGTACGTCATATCTAATTGTTATTGTAGACCCATCTGGTAGTACTAACAACGTTGGGTATAGCCGAGTATAATTCTCGCTTCTAAACCGTCCAATTGATGCACGGTTTGAATTAAAATATCTCATCTGCTCGACGGGCTTTTGACGGTTATTAAGAAGTTGACATTGGTGTGAAAGAAGTGTGTTGCATGGGAAACTACTTCTTTGGAACGTTGTTGATCTAAACCCAATAGCAGTCCTAAAATAAGTTTATATACAGTATGCATTTCATTATAATGTAGGCTACATGTAGATGTGTGAGTATACAGTTGACAAATATCATACCAAAATTTGAATTTAAACCTGAATTGTACAATTTCAATACTAGTAACTAGCTCGATCCCTATACTAGCTGATCGATACATCAGATATATCATCGATATATCAGCCAGAAGTCTGCCAAGGCCTCCCAACTTCTGGGTTACACTCTGCACGTACTCAAAAAGGCTAGCCCTTAC
>JAQGBX010007321.1:0-11544 GCA_034698745.1 Megaphyllum sjaelandicum | reverse complement strand
AAACAATAAAATCAAAGTTTCAAAATTTCGCCCATAGGATTTCATAGGCTCCGCCCACAAAAATCGGTGAATAGACCACATTAAATCCCTTTCATGGAGCATTTCTTGAAATATATTTACCTAAGAGGGTGATAAACCATACACCTGCAGTTCTGCAATATAATCTAATTCAAATTTGAAACTGTAAATTTTAAGTTTAACCTTTTTTTACTTAATTTCATTTTTTTGATTAATTCATTTCATTGTTTGCATTATACAGGTATTTTCGTATACCTTTAAACACGAGAACACATTGTTAAGAGAAACGTTGTGACAGTATTAACAATTGACTGGTAATGAGATAGTCTGGTTATTCCTATTCATTAATTCAAAAATTATTAATAAGCTTTTCCTATCAGGTTCAACAAACCAAAACTGTTACATTTCTCTTTTTTTTAATCAAATGTGCTTGAAATTAATTTAGTAGAAAATCATGCGAAGTGGAACGTTGCTTTTTTGTGTAGAAAAATTGTTTTCATGTAAAAATTTATTTCAAGGACCATATCCCTACTTTTTGCATTACAAATACGAGTTTTATCACCAACTTAAGGGCATGCTAGTTATGATACATTTTTATGAATTGATTTTGAATTATTTTAACAAAATTTTACAAAATTGAAGTTGTGCGAAAATTTACCTTCCCTAAAGTATACTCTTTCAGTGCATGGTACTCTCGGGTAAGCAAGGATGGCCCACCATTTTATGTTAGGGGTCATATACCGGTATGTCCTCTCGGTTTCTATTTTTTTTAAATATATTATATTTAACAGCTAATACCAACATAGCCTACTATATAAATAATAGTCTTTATTTCTTACTTGGCTGTCTTTGAAATATTTTTCCAAATTTCCCCGGTCCTATTCTATATTTATTGTTTTATTATCAAAATGTTGTTTATATCTCCTAATTTTATTGTAATGACCTCGGACTTATATTCAATCTAAACAGCAGACATAAGAAAAAAATTCACAAAGAAAAGGTAAATTTAGATTACTTGTTTTTTTTTAAATTGATATTCTACAGAAGTGATTTTCTTCAATTCAAATTTTTCGAAGCTTAATTATGACTCCATCACCTCCAGTATTCATGTTATTGAAATACGCACATGGAACATAAAAAACATTGGCGTATATATATCCTATTTTTGCATTTTTAGAGGTGACAGGTCAGGGAAATTCGTTTTTTTTTAAATATACAAATCGGGATGCTGAAAGCTTCATTTTGTGGATAACCCTATGTTATGTACGGTGTAAATACACAAATTGACAAAATTCTCCTTAACTATGCAGTATATTTTGACAAATAACTACCATTGATCCCTAGAATTAAAGTGTAGGAAATTTATGAATGTGACTTTCACATTTCCTAGCTCTTTAATTAATACCGCGTGCATTCATTATCCAAAGGCAGAACTTCAATCGCATCTTAAATTCAGACAATGCATATTGATGAACAGAATTTCATATTCTGGCAATTGATGAATTTCATATTCAGACAATGCATATTGATAAATTTCATATTCAGACAATGCATATTGATGAGTTTCATATTCAGACAATGCATATTGATGAATTTCATATTCAGACAATGCATATTTATGAATTTGAAATTGATGAGTTTCATATTCAGACAATGTATACTGATAAATTTCATATTCAGACAATGCATATTTATGAATTTGAAATTCAGACAACTTGTAGACAATGTCTTCGGACATGTTCAGCGGATTAGGTAAACTAACAGAACCTTGTACATGTAGTACAAGTACATCTTGAATTTTTACGTAAAACTACGTCTTTCTCGGACAATATACATGTAGTTTAGGATTTTAGGATGTCCTAAAAATTATCCGCAAAATGGGGCATTTTTAATGAATGACGTTATCCATTAAAATTCTACTGATTAAGTAATTCATTAAAATTCTGCAGATGATGTTATTCATTAAAAATCTACGGATGACGTCATTCATTAAAGTTATGATGACGTCATTCATTAAAGTTATGATGACGTCATTCATTAAAGTTATGATGACGGCGTCTTTCATTAAAATTCTAATGACGTCATTTCATTTGCTATGCAGCTCTAGATGCACAATAGCACATCTATGCTCAGATTTTTTTTAACGCACTGATGTAATCCTTACTTGGCTTACTTCTGAGGAACTTGTAGTCCAAGTACATGTTGAATTTTGACGTAAAACTACGTCCTTCCAAACTTAAGGGGGTAGTTTTGGATTTTTGGATGTCCTACAGGTGTCCTGGTAACGTCATAAATTAAAATTTCACCGATGACGTCATTCATTCAATTTTCTGCATATGACGTAATATGTTCAAGTTCCACCGCTGGCGTCATCCATTAAAAATTCTGCTGGTGACGTCATTCATTAAATATTCTACAGATGACGTCATTCTTTAAAATTCGGCTGATTTTATAGGATAGCACATCTATGTTCCTTGTTTTTTTGTTGTTTTTGTTTTAACGCAGTATTTAGGCTTTTAATTGTTGAAGACATGTTTTGTCTGGCTTCTGATAATACCTTACCGAGCAAGGTGGCTTAGAGGTTAGCATTCTCGTCTTGCATTCGGTAGACCCAGGTTCGATTCCCGGGTCGGCTAACCTCGATTGTGGTTTTTCATGGTTTCCCACAATTCCTCCAGGCAAATGCTGGGATAGTTCCAATATTAAATCGGTCATGACCGTCTTCCCATCCCATCCTCGTCTTATAATTACGGGAAGATTAACTAAATTCTGATGTCGGGGTCCATCGATGACTAGACTGCTTAGTTTGACTTAAATTGTATAATGATCTCCGCTGCCACATGGTACTATGTACTGACTGCAGGGAAAAGAATTGAATTGAATACGGATTACGTTTGAAACGAACAAATTTTGGCGTCCCTCGGAGTTCGTCTTAACGAGGTTCTCACTGTAGATGGGCTAGATGGCTAGATATGCCATCCATGGACGACTGGCATCAACGCCCTCGCGCAGTCACCTGCAATTACACGAAGGCATCCGACGTGAAAAACGTACTTCCACCTCGCCGTAAAACAGCACCGGTCATAATTAGGCAAGAATGGCCGCCGGATGAGACTCCCCGGGTGAATGCCCGCTCCCAGTGAGCTTGTTTTTGTGACCCTGTACCTTATCCGACCGGCGAAGATGAGTTCGAGGAAGAATAAACAGCACCCCTCCTCCTCGCCCCCTTTGTGTGGCACGCTTTCTTTTGCAACTGCTTAATGAGCTTTCTCGGTTCGTTCATCTTGCCGGGTTAAGTGCTAATGGCTAGGGAAGACTAAAAAATTTCCTTGGCCTTTTCACTTGCCGTTGGTACCACTGGCCGACTAACACACTAAGACAAGACTAAGACTCTCTCAAGAACTTTGTCCAAGAGGCGAGTTTACCCTAGTTGGTCTTGCCGGCCTACATTAGCTCCCAAAAGGAGTAATTCACAATCACTTGCCCTGAAAGTGCAGGAGTGTTTCATCAAAATGTAAGGTGCCATCAAGTGAAATGGAGCGCGTGATACTCCTGTACTAGATCTGCCAGATCTGGATCGTTGTACGGTCATTTAATGAATGAGTAGCTGCCCAAGTTAGCGCACCTTAATTATTGGCAGACTCAACGTTTTTAATCTACCTTTTAAGTGAATTGCAGGTTTTCCAGGCTTCCATGTGATACCAGAGTTGGACAAAAGTTAGTTTGAAACTAAATTTCAACTGATTTTTGTCCAACTCTGCGTGATACCCTGTAAAACATATCTTGATGAAGGACTAACCACTAATACATTCCAAGTCATTTTTTTAAGATCTTGAATTTCCATAAAAAAAACCTGCAGCACGTAAAATGTCAATTTGAAAAATATCCAAAAATACATATAGCAATTTAAAAGGGATGATATGAAAATCCTACTTCAAACAGATAAACCTTAAATCAAACGAAATAATGTATTGTAATTTTTTACCATTGTAGGTATATGGCTTTTATATGGCTATACGGAGTAAACCGACTTAATTGCGTACCTTTTAGTTTGCTTTCGAGTATCTATGCAACGTAAAGAAAAGGGGTTTAAGTAAGCTACTTAAAAAGTTTTTGTGTCCCTTTAAGATGTTGGAGATCCATTAAGGAACTTATTATTATAATAGCATAACATCTTAAAAAAATGGCTTAGAATGTTTTAGTTGACTATCATTGCGATGTTTTACAGCACTCCCCTAAGCCTGCATGAAAAATCTGGAATTTTCAGGAAAAATGAAAAGATATGGAGTAGCCAAGCAAAGTGATTTATTTTTTAAATACATGTATCAAGGAAATGCAACATATGGCATGCATTATACAGGTACATATATAGGTATACATGTATTATTTTGCAGCAATTATACTGGTCAATTTGTTTTGCAAATATTTTTTTTGAACTTTTGCAACATGTTTTAATACATAAAGAAATTTAGAAATAAGAATAATGAGAATTATTCTTGGAGATTGCTTTTGAAAAAAATGTTACATGCAGTATGCATTTGAAGCTGCAGATGTATTTTTCAATCAATTTTGCTATGTATAGTTTCGAATAATAACCGTGACACTGTTCTTGGTGCTATAATTACATAAGCATTATGGCATGTTAAGTAACAATGCAATAATTGCATTATTTATAAAATTTGCATTTTTTCATTAGCACTTTTGACTGCAAGTTAATGGAAGATTAATTGAACTAACCTATTTACATGATTCTTAACCTTATCCACCTAAGATCATTGTCAAATGATGATTGGTTCAACAACAATAGCTTTACCTGCATTATACGTGTAGGCCTAATACGAAGGTCGTTTTAGTAATTAGGCTTAAGGTTACTAACCAAATGATTTTATGCCAATTTGTGGTTAGCAATTTTTAAGACTATATCTGACATTAAGAACTAGAATTTATTTGTAACGATATGTACCCGAAATATCTGTAATTTGACTCCATTGAAGAACCTGGCAATTTAGAAATGTATGCATCACTTCGAATGATAGTTTATTATTATTTGTTTATACTAGAATGGAATTTGTTGTAGAAGTGTTGTTTCCAGAAAACTTAGTAGTGTAAGGCATATAGGCATATATCCGCATTCAAAATTAATATGAAATGTATCTTATTTCAAAAGTTGATCAGATTTTTCAAGTTGGAAATGTAACTGAAATTCAAGTGTATGTGTATATTTCAAACACCCTGAAATGAAACCGTATCAGATAGTTTATGGGAAATATATATTGTGTTAAATATTTGTGAAGTGCTGCAAGTTCCTCCCCCCCCCCCCCCTCCCCCCTAAATTTACTAACAATGAGGGAATTTGGACTTGGGCACGTCAACTTTCAGTTACAAGCTGTAGTCAGTTTGTACAATCTGTGGTGAACTGCGGTTTCTAGTCAGTTTAGAAACAGAAGGGCTTGTCAAGTTTTGTTTTTGTAAGAAACCTTGACAAGACAGTGACAGCTTGATTGTACGATGGAAGTTCATGTACATTGTCAGAACAAACAAGTTTACATGACATCAGCGGTCGTGTTCCCAAGGGGTGTCCTGTCATTATTTCAAACTTGTTCTGTTGTTTCTGAGGTAACGAGAAAATACAATAACATTTCCTTCATTTCTCTTATGGAACACGCATAAAAGGAACACGTTTGTGCAAAAGTCGTATACATGTACGTATAACCCAACCGGTATATGGGTGTAATATTTTGCATGTGCCTTAATTACTCTATTTACTCTTAATTTAGGTATTTTTCCCCCAAGAAATGAACATCCGATTAATTGAAACGCGTTTTTTTTTTCTTTATCGAAAAAACCAAAATACTTTTTTTTCAACTCTGAACAAATTCAGAGTTATCATGCCATGACCACAGTGGGACAAACTTAAAATCCTGAAACTAATTAAACTGCATTTTTTACTGTTTTAATTTGTAATATGTTTTGTTTTCCATGAACACCAACTTTTTTTTACTTAAAAGTCGAATCGTTTTTTATTTATAAAATAAATACATATGTTATTACTTTTTATTTTAAAAAAAGTTTAACACAGGATTAAATTTCCGTAATGTAATATGTTAATCAAAGATTGGTAGTTAAAATTACACGCGCTATTCATGTGCATAGTTTTGAATTGTTTCCGTTCCGTATTGGTATTTAACAAAAAAAATTAAATTTTTAATCAAATATTCTCAGAATCTTAATTCTTGTAATGTTTCGTTATTTTTAAAAAGCCAATGATCCTATGACGCCCGGCCGTTCCGATATCGTATCATCTAGAAACATGTTCAAGATATATAGTCAGATGTCTGTTTATTTTCAGACAAAATTGCACATCGATCGAGACAAATAATACTTCGTTATAGGTGAATTTATTTCATACATGATATTTTCATGACATTAATAACATATTTTTGTCATGGACATGTAAATGATTTCACAATTTTTGAACGTGTGGTTTGAGATTCTCATTAGCAGAATATAGGTTTAATATAATTAGCGTCGGCAATAATGGAAGGTATCTTTGTCGGATATCAGAGGAAGTAGAGACCACTTGATTAACATCTTACTAATTTTTATTGATCGACACATTTCACTGGTTCGTGACATTTTTACGTGTCATCAACACCATGACATTTTTTGTCTCGCAATTGTGAGCCTTTCTCTTTTATCTTTTGGTCTTCCTTTTAATTGTTATTTTAGACATTCTATATAAGGTTCGTAATGAAACCAGGAAGTGAACGCCTTTTTGAATGATTTTACATTTCATGGAAACATATATGGCCGTTAGTAGCTCATTAACACTGCAGATTTTGTATGCGCCTATTATGCGATGGCCTCACTTTGTGTTGGTTGCTTTCAGGTTTTTCTTAAAAGATTGTGTTCAGAAACCATTTCCTATTTAGTGCATGTCTCTTGCTATTGCAAGTAACATCTTGTTTTCCTTATGCAATCAAACGATAACAAACCCTATATCGGTAGTGAAAGGTATGCAAGTATAAATAAGATGTCATTTCTGAAAGAACATGCACATATTTACACTTTATTTTCACAACTAAGAATCGTTTTGTGCACTTGTGGTTTTAAGTTGCAAAATGTGTTACAATTCTCCATTGTGGTTATGTTAGATCAGTAAATATGGCGGCAATAGGAAGGAACCAATGTGGAATAAAAGCGAAAGGACAGTGAAACAAAAGTACCATATGTTTAACTGAAATTCTTTAGAAGCTTAGAAATTTTCATTTAATTATTTAAAAAAAACCTGTTCAAATAAATTTGATTAATCCGTTTTAAATGGCCAATTTAGAAGGGATCATGTTTTTCAGAGCAATACTTAAACGTGATTTTTGATGTTGCAAACTGCATATTTGTCGATCAGTACATTGTACATGTAAAATTCGAAATTTTTCAGTTTATGAAAATAAAAAGTATTTACCCAAATAATTATGAAAAATGCCATTTAGATAGCGTAATTCGAAATTATCTAGTTTATGAAAAACAAAAAACAAAAAAAAAACACGTATATGGGTAAATAATTTTAAAAAATGCCATTTAGATAGCATAATCTAGTTTAGTTGCATTCTTTTAAATTTCCTTCATATTTTTTATTTGTTTTTTTATTTTTGGAAAACAGAAAATGAGAACATGTCTATTTCCTTCATCTACAGTGTAGGCCCATACAGTACATTATATGTTCCAGAATTGATTTTTTAAACTTATAATTACATATGCTAATATCATTTAATTGAACTCAAACAATCTGTGGGCGTAGTTCTTAATTATCTATATGGAACATATACTTTTTCTTTTTAAAAAAATCGAGAATGTAACTGGGAAACTCATTTCAAAGATGTATCATTGATAAGATTAAATTTAATTGTTTTTGCAAGCAAGTTTCAATAACTTGTTTGGTTACATGCGATTGTTAACGAAATATTTTTTGTCGAGGAAATAATTAACTATACATTAATTTAAACAAAACTGATACTTTTAAGTTGAGAAATAAATAACTAGCTTAGTAAGACTTAATAGCATTCATGATAAGTTTATACTAAAATTACTTTGTAGAAAACTAAACATTTGGGACGATAATTTCTGAATACCGAACAAGGATCCTTCTGAAATGTATCAAATTATTTTGAGTTATAAAGATTTATAAGCGCAAATGAGAATTTGTTCAATCCTGAAGACAACAATCACAGAAAATATTCTTGCGGTGTTCATTTGCCAGTATTGTATTTCAATTGCTCGCGACAAATCCTTGCTTCAGTTTTATTCACACCTTCCTTAAATTATTCCTCGGCCTTGCTAGTTTTAAAACATCTTTTTAAAACGTAAAATGCAACATACCAGCATCCAGAATGTCTTGAGGTCCATTTTTTGTTCGAATGGCACAATTCTTCAACTGCCGAAATGTATTCCGGTCCGTCAGTCGAATCTAGTTCCGAGGCAACCCTCGATTCTTGAGCATTCTTATAAGTATCCCAAGTCCACGAGATTGACAAGTTTGCAATTTGTTTCGAAAGAAATGTTCTGTTAGGATGCGTGGATGTTGTTCTGAATCAATTCAAACGGAGAATGGATGAGCATCCCACCATCTCAGTGCTGTTATACGACCCAGTTTCCCCTCCCCCCCCCTTCCCTTACCGGTACCGTTCCCCCCAAAACTTGGCCGCTTTTCCCTTTGCATCCTTAGTCTCGTAAGCTGGCATCATCTTGAGCTTACCCGAGTGTTACCTACTTACTAAAGCTACCCATACACCTCTTTCGTTTGTTGTCGTCACGTGGTTACCGGTTTGACCCAGTGAAATGTGCCTCGGATTGCCGATGACAGACACTGAGATAGTCTGCAAATATATGCAAGGAAATTAATACACACTAAGCACTAGGACAGGGTTCCCCCAGACCTGAAAAAAACCCTGGAAAAGTCAAGGAATTAAGCATGGCTTCTTTTGAAAAATCAGGGAAATTTAACGTAGTCATGTTGTTGCGATCCAAAATTAATGGTTAGCTGCAGGGCCCATTTTCTGAGTAAAATTTAATTTGAAAAGTTTTCCACGTTTTCCGAGCACAAATTAGCCAAATTTGCGACGTTTCCCGAGTTCAAATTTGCAAAAATTTTGACGTTTTCTCGGGACAAAATTGAACAAATTTCTCACGTTTTCCGAGAACAAATTTGCAAAATTCTCCACGTTTTCCGAGGAAAAAATTGAAAAATTTCTCACGTTTTCCAAGTACAAATTTGCTACATTTTCCACGTTTCCCGAGGAAAAAATTTGCAAACTTTTCCACGTTTTTCGAGTACATACATTTTTAAAAAACATTTTCTATATTAATTTTCAAAATTGTCATATACTAGATTTTGCAAAATGACGTGTACATTTTTGACGCTATCATTGGTCAGAGAAATTTTTTAACCTGGAAAAGTCAGGGAAGTTAAAAATGAAATTTCTAGGGGAACCCGGCCTATATGATTTTCCTTCCTTGGTGTCTGCGCCCCGAAACGTATAAGCTAATTGCTGTTCAAGTTGGTCGTGTCGTCGTTCTGTATTAATTAAAAACGTAGTCAGATCCCATTTAAAAGCATTTTTACATTTTCCCAGTACAAATTTGCAACACTTTCTGAGGACAAAGTTGCAAAATTGTCCACGTTTTCCGAGTACAAATTATCCAACTGTTTCCCCCTGTTTTCCAAGGACAAACTTTCATTATAGCAAACTAGCGGTAATACCGCGAATATGCAGAATACCCGTATTCAGGAAATTGTTAAGAGAATGTTTCAAAATATTTACCAACTATGATTCGTTTAGTAATCCTCGACTATATAAGTTTGGAGAACGTTGTTACTTCAATAATACAGTCTATTTTATGTAAAATAAGTACGATGCTTCCAGAATCATTTACGATTATTCTCAATTCTTTGGCATTATCTGATAATATCAATTTATCGAAATGTTAAAATGTCACGTTTTTTTTTCTGTATTTTACACTAGCGGTAATACCCGTCCTTGCCCGGGTAAAAATTGTTGTTTGATTTTCTAACCCCTTTTATGCGATCAGGAGTTAGATTTAGCTGTCCCTTAGCGCCAAAAGATGGCGCAATATGACCTGGACGCAACCAGGAAGGGGGACGGGAAACCCGTTTGACCAGTTTTATGGTCCGGGGCAAATTAGAGAAGATTTATGACCTTGTTTTTCCCACGGAGTTCGCGCTCCTGGGGGGTGTGTCACGAACGTACGGCCAATCGTACGGACTTGCCAAGCTCAAAATCCTGCAGCCACAAACGCAACAGGATTGGCTATAGCCTCAAAAACAAAATAGCATCGTTTTCTATTTTATATACTGTATATAGATTTTGAAAGAAAAATATTTTACTGTTTTGGTTTTTAAAAATGTCTACTTTTGACATATTATCATTGGGCAGGGATATTGTTTTAATACCTGTAAAAGTCAGGGAAGTTGACAATTAAATTTTTGGGGAAACCCTGGTATAGTTTACGTGAATTCTTCTCAGATTTTAAAAAATGATCCTATAGCTGCTTCATACTTAAGATTGATCTTGTAATAACTGACAAAGAACTTACTTTTACAGTATCTACCTTATTATGGCACAACATGTAGGTGACAAGGCCGTTGTTTTACACTGGATTTTGAACCCGTTATTGGGGATTGATCTTAAGTTCAAGTTGACTGCAAAGAACGCATCCAGATCTATGCCAATTAATTGATCAAGTCAGAGCCCAATTAAAAACGGATGAACTTGAAGATCAGAAAATAATTGAAAGATCAGCAGCTGCATATATACTCAACCGTTTTTTTCCTCCATGAAAATACGTTTAAGTAACGAAGTAAAAATTATGGTTTGAATGTGTTTACGGAGCGATATCCTTTTTGCCTTGAACATCCAAGTTTCCAATAATTTTTACATAGATAAGTAAATTACCGGCTGCTGATTATCAAGGTGGGAAATTGCAGAGTTTAATTTTGCAGTCGCGTGAACAGATGCGATAAAATTGAGTGTGCTTTACGCACATTAAAAAAATGTGGCATTAAAAAAGATTTGCTGAAATTCTAAGCTGCGCGTTAATCTATAGTTTAATCGTTAATTAAATTAAGAGAAATATTTTTTAATGATTCTAATGGTGGAATGAACTTATTTCTGGTCCAACCTGACTTCAGAAGCCGGATATTCCCCTCACGGACAGTTCGTACAGTACATGGTGGCTACTTGTACTTTCTACGACAACTTGACCTTTCTTTTCTATGTTGTTTATGTAAAATTCCATGTACCGTATTGACTATACTGGATGTATTGATGTGGAACCTTACTAAATTTATAGGCGAATATCTGTACCAGGGTATGAAGAAAAATACCTCGTCTACATGCTTAATAGCGAATTTAGCTATTACCAGGGTTGCTATAGTTTCTGCAAAGTCAGGAAAAGTCAGGCAAGAAAAATAATGTCAGGAAAAGTCAGGAAAAATAGCCTTTTTTGCTA
>JAQGBX010007320.1:0-11545 GCA_034698745.1 Megaphyllum sjaelandicum | reverse complement strand
CAGTAGAACCTCCGTAAGTTGACCACCCAAGGGCGGAAACAAAATGGTCAACATAGGGAGGTGGTCAACATACGGAGGTCCATCTCCCATAAATTTAAGTGCATGGTGACCAACCAGTGTATGAAAATTTGGTCAACATACGGAGATGGTCAACATATGGAGGTGGTCAACTTAGGAGGTTCTACTGTAATTACAATATTTTTGGTTTCATTTAACAATACATGGCTTTGTACCATTGAGATAAAAGTTCAAATAACGAACGTATTCGTAAAGGATTAACTTTGGTGCATTTTACAATAAAATGGCTGAATTAATTATTAACCAGCCAAACAAAACGATGCATAATTTAAAAAAATATTACATGAAAAATTATTACAAATATAAAAGTTATTACATTTTCAAAACAACGATGTTTTTTTAAGTCCATACTTTAAGACCTGGTTTGTATTAGGAATCGAGCTTTCCTGTAATGTGGAAATGTTATACATGGGTGCAAACATACAAGAACCCCAGAAGTCATTTTGTTGTGTGGCGATCGATAATTAAATGTTGCAAATGGAGCCATTAAACTAATGTTTCGCCGCCCTATACAACTTTCAAATTTACACTGATAGTGCTGGAAGCACGGTGTAGAAGTTACAGTAAGTGTCGCGGGGAAAAACGATAGGCACTGGTCCATCCTTTCTGTACCACCCTGTATACAAATGGTATACAGATCTCCTATATATACACTATACAGTATATATTGCACCCTATACAACTGTATTAGTTGAGTGGTTGTGGTAACTAGCAATTAAAACTTTCTTATTCGCTAGTATGCAACTATTTTTTTTAAACTATTTGTAGTTGAAAGAGCAACTAAAACTATAGTTACTTCGTACCCAGTAATTAAAATTGATGAACTAATAAATAATAGGTCTATTTTTTCAAGTTATCACAAGCTAACTTAATACTGCGTTTGTGGAAAATAACGCCACACATAATAATTTCAACGAAAGACGTCATTATAAAGTCATCTAAATTCGTATTTCGTTAAAATTCTGATGATTACTTTATTTATCAAATTCCGATAATGACGCCTTTCATTAAAATGGCGATAATTGTAAAAGTTTGATGTCTTAATCGTGCATCCACAATATGTAGTACAAGGCAACGGAAATGAGTTTTGGTTGAAAACTTTGATTTTAGTCTGAAAACCTTTTGTCCCTTCAGAATGGAATACGTCCGTTATAGGATCCAGGTAACCAGAGAAAACCAAAAATGCTTTCTAAATGACATTGAAAAAAATGTTAGTTGCAGTTTTTAATATTAGTTTAACTACTAATAAACTAATAGTTGTTAGTTGTTCTTGCAACTAATTTTTCTCAGCTAAATAGTTTGTTTCATTTAGTATAGCCTATCGGCATGCATCACAAGTAGAAACAACTGAAAAGTTTATTAATTATTAAGATTTTCTTGTGCCTGGAAGATGTAAATGTATATACAAATAAGTTCGTAAAAACTGGCTATGCCTATATGCATATACTGTATGTCGAATGTCTCGTAGGCAGGGATTTTAGTATAGGCTACTTCGTTATTTGCGTTATACGATATATTAAATATCGTGTGATGACAAAAATGAAACTCAGCATTTTCACATTTTCGAACCTATCAGGTCACTCATTCAGTTGCTAAACAAAATGCGAAATGTGAATAATAAACTATCCCCATATTTTAGCAGCATACCACCTGTGACACAGGTGGCACACTGCTGGTATACGACAATCATCAATTGGCCCTCTTCAAGTTCAATCAGATCCCAACAGCACAAATTCATCATAAACTCGAGCCGATTGGTTGGTTGGTTGGTAATAGTGGCTTAAGGGTGCAGGGGGCAGCACGAGCCGATTGGTACACGTATATCATAGTTTAGGCATGCACAGAATACTCAGTATAGACCAATTCCTCGTGATGTTCAGTGTGCTTGGTGGCGCCACTGCATGCGTTGTGCAAGGTGAAACATTCCGCGTAAAAATCTTGCACATATGCGCATTAGCATCTCATTTTGAGCGCAGGACACGTGTTTACGTTACATAGGCTGCATACAATCGAAGTTATGATAAATGAAATTGATGTTCGATTGAAAATCTATTTGCTGTACATGTAATTATTTGTACTTTGTATTTGGCGCAACTATAAACCATTCGATGGTATTCTTTTAACGGAACTGTATTTCCAGGAGAATAGCATAGCTTATAGCGCATTAAGCACGACAATGTATATACACAGTATATTCAAAAACAAATCAACCTGGAAAACCTATACTGTATTTTAAGCATAAAAGATATTTAGTTTTTAAAAGAAGGTCCATGCATGAGTGGCCTTTTAATGATACATGAGCGTATACAGTAGCCTACATGACAATTCTCGATTTGCCGCCGTATCATTGGAAAAACTTCCTACATGTATCTGAATATAACTGAAAGAGGATACCTATATCGTTTCATCATATTATTGCTAATTAGTTACATGGTGTTTGTATAAGCACATCTACATGTAAAAGAACCGGTTGTCAAATGTACTAGGCCTACATATTTTAAAACTTATCGATGCTCGAGTATACAGGGCGAGGAACGAAAATTAAGTGACATTTGTAAATAAAATAAAACAAATCATTTGATCGAAACATTATCGAAATGAGTTTGTTATCAAGGGGGAATGACAACGCCAGTATTTATTTTAATATTTAATTAATGACGTCCAGGTCATGTTTTTCAATGCCACCCCTATATAGGTTGAGGGATTGAGGGATTTAATTTAATCTCAAAGAAGGTTATTACTCGTACATTTATGTACATGTTACATTTTCTTGCGATTTGTTTGCATTTTATTTACAAATATTACTTTCAGTGCCATGTAAAAAACAAACTTAAATTAACAACTTATAAATACTGTAGGCCTATACCGTACCCAAGTTACCCAAATCATGGACTGACTTCCCCAAATATCCTATCGTTAATCTGTATACATGTATATTGCAGTGGTCATTTCAAAACGTGAAATTTACTTTTATCTATCCTCTCATATTCTCCCTCAGGCAGCAGAAAAATCCGACACCATGCACTGCACTGTCCCAAGCCTTTTTGGTATTAAGCTCTTACAAAGGACATTTTCACTTGCAGGCGTCGGCATTGGCATTTGGGACGTCGGCGCCCCCACGTACATCGCCGAAGTCGCTCCGGCGCATGCGCGAGGTCTGTTGGGCTCTTGCTTCGAACTCTCCGTCAACTTCGGCATAGTCCTCATCTACCTGCTGGGCTACGTCCTGCCGTGGAACTGGCTGGCCGTGGCCAGCAGCGCCATCATGGGTGCCGCGGCCCTCCTGATGGCGTTCATGCCAGAGACGCCACGCTGGTTGCTTATGAAGCATCAGCGCCAGGAAGCCGTCGAGACACTGTCCTGGCTACGTGAGGGCGCTAGCATCGGCGCCGAGTTAAAGGAGATAGAAGAAAGCCTGGAGGAGGGAACGGTCAAGCTCGCCGACTTCCGGTTCAAGCGCCTGTATAAGCCCACGCTGATCGTGGCCGGCCTGATGGCCTTCCACACCTTCACGGGCATCGACGCCGTCTTGGCATACACCGTAAGCATCTTCCAGGCAGCAAGACTGGATCTTGATCCCTACCTGCTGACGATCTTCATTGGACTGGTCGGATTCATCGGCAACCTCTTGTCGACTTTGTTCGTCGACCGCGTTGGTCGACGAGTGTTGCTGCTCGTGTCAGGCACCATCGTCACAGCCAGCACGAGCTGCCTAGCAGCTTATTTCCTGTTGCTGCACATTCAGCCCAGTTTTGTTAAGGAATGCCTATACTGGCTACCGATAATGAGCCTCATCATTTACCAGTTTGCTTTCTCTATGGCCTACGGCCCAGTTCCGTTCATCATGATGTCCGAACTTGTGCCCACCAAAGCCCGTGGCATCGTCGGGGGCTTCGCAGTGGCAGTCTTGTACGGATGCGCTTTCGCCAACATTAAGTTCTTCGTGGACGTCAACATGGCCACTTTCGACGGGGGTGCCTTCTTCATGTTCACCATTATCACAGCCATAAGCCTCGTATTCGTGTACTATTTTGTGCCCGAGACCAAGGGCAAAACCTTGGAAGAGATCGAGAAATACTTTGCACCCAAAAAATTTGAAGTAAAGTCAACATTGATGAAATATTGATGAACAACTCGATGAAATAGTCTGCAAAAACACATAACCCTGGTACCGAATTTTTGACTTTTGCAACGTGACTTTTTTTAAGAGTTGCATTGTGTTTATATTGATTGAATAAAAAAACTAACCAATGAACGCAGTGAGTAAAGAAATTCAACTCATAAACAATGTTACATTATACAAAAGTAGATAACTTGGACCGGGGCCAATGCCATTTAAAATAAGATTATTTCGCATCGTTTCTTTGCATATTTTCTCCATCGGGGATCCTCGAAGATTTTAAGTTCTTGAATTATTTTCTCAATTTCATAATGTTATCATAGGTAGGCCTACATGAATTTATGCCGTGTATAAATCGATGTCATTCACAATAAAAATTGCGAATTATTAAAGTTGAGCCTTCTTATTTTTGTCTTCCGAAGTATAGGCTACATGCACGAATATTTTAACTTTGCTATCGCCTGTGTGTTATTCTAAGAAGTGTACAACTATTTTTGTTTTAAAATTAACCAATTATGTACGCTCAAAGGCGAATAGTGACAGTTATATTTAAAAATTAATCTCATGATTTTGTTAGGCAATTATTGCTTAACTAATTGGTAAGATAAAATGAATTAACATCCAACTGAAATAGGAGGCCCAGGCTGCCCAGCATAAAAATCTTTACTGTTGTCGGGGCATAACGTTTTGTAGAGTTTAAATCAAACATCTGACTGAGTTAGAACTATACCTGTGACAGTGCTGAAATAACTGCTACAGATAGTTCTAACCCATGTTTTCCAAGTTCACTTCTGCAATGACCTAAACAGTTGGTCAAGCCAATCACAGAGCTCCATTTTCAAATGAGGTCAGCAGATATGCTATACATTGCAATGTGCGGAATGTCGATCTTTATGAATGGCCCTTCATAAAGGTGGAAATTGCTGTTTTGCTAAAATTAGTTCGTCTATTTGAGTACCGCTATTGTGTTAAGTTATACAAGTAGTACCCAAAAGGAATTTAATTACAAATCTGCGTAGACTTCGAGCTATTTATATGAAGAAATGTATTTGCGATTATCCTTAGAGAGCCTAATTATCCTTGGCTCTCTAATTATCCTTGAAGCCTGCTGCCATCTGGTGGCAGATGTTCAAAACGTGATGTTTCTCAGTATGACAATGTAGTCTTACAGCGAAATAAACTTCCAGGAAACTTGGGTTGATATTCGAAACATGCTGCCACCTTGCGGGCTTGCTAAATGTGATGGCCTGCATACAGGGGCCTTTCCGTTTGCAAATGTAAAGTTAACACAATAATGTACTATTTCTGTAATGGTATATTTACCAGATTCTGTTCTATTGTACTATTAATTATCATATTTCAAAATCATAATGCTTGTCAAATGAAAGTATTTTTTCTAATTGTTTTATAATCAATTTTTATGTGAACGAGTTTATAACTTTCTTCAAATTTGCAGATTTTCCTAAAAATTGCCAATTTATCCGTACTTAACATTGTCATAAAATCTTATGACAACTAACGCTGAAATATTGGTGTTTCAAAAACAATTATGTTTTGCATCCTGTCTCACATTACCAAAACTAGCACGTGGTTCAAAAAAGTCGCTTTTCTAAATTCGGCCGTTTTCGAAAATTTACTATAGCGTATTGTCCATCTCATCTACAATAGTTTCAATTGATATAGTTCGCAATGGTGCTTACTGGTTTTTAAGATCTTCGTAATAAATGCAGGTCAAATGCAGTAAGCGTTGATATATGCATGAAATCACAAAATCTTAATATTGGTATATATAACTGCGCTGGACTACCAACAATAAATACAAGATAAATGTCCTACCTGACTTCAGACGAATTCAGATATCCGGAAAACCTGACATCATCCGCAATTTCTGGAAAACTGTGCTCATCTGTTGTGCTGGTCTTGTTCACGAACACTTAATTATTCACCGTTGCACTGTCAATTTCATCCAGAAACAAGCGATGCACTATAACGAACACGATGAATTTTAAGTCTGATGATCTTCAGTGTTGTGTACACGTTGCAGATTGCAGAGGCCTTCCATCGTTGATCTCCACCGACTTAGAAGCATTCCTGACCAGAACTAATTATATGATAACTTATGCTGATGTCTGAAATTAAAAATAAAACCCGGCATCAATAAAAAAGGTTCCGTTTAAAGTGTTTAATAAAACTGAAGGTAATGACAGAAGAATTAAAATACATGCAATTAACAATTACATGCAGTGCCTGTGGAATCTAGAATAAGCAATATTAACATGTTACAAAAACTTGTTCGGAAAACTCAAGTGTATACAGTTATGCAATCTCAAATCAACTACAACAGACCATGGTGCAATTAACCTAATGTCCAGAAATTCATGATTCATATACAATGTACATGTAGGCATACCTGTAAATGTCTTTTATAAGCTGTCTTTACTAAAGAGTTTTATTTGATGTTTTATGCATTGTTATTTTTGTCTATAAAGTTACTTACGTTATGTTGATAAGCTTTAAAATGTCTTTTTTAAAGGGGTCCTGCTTATAACTCGGTAAATGCAGTATTTATATTAAAGATTCATATCTTTGTCAATGTATACAGTACTGTATACTGTATCTTTTCTACTATTGGTCTGTTTATGAGAATTCGATATCACTATATATAACCATGCAATCACTATATATAAGAAAGGTGCATTCGTGTATATTTTTATTTTCTAATGAACGGCTTTTTTAAATTTTCACAAAAAAAGCACATGTCATGGCATGCAAAATTCTTTCATCAGATCATACAATGCTATGAATTCTAGAATCCATTTTACAGTCAAGAGCAAGAATTTCTTCAAAATTTAACTTAAACTAAGTATCTCAACTTTACAATCAACTTAAATATGCAAAGAAACATTTAAATAGACAAAAGAAACGTTAACTGCATGGTGCGTTAGTTTTGACAATCCATTTTCAATTACGGTGGCCCAGACAACTCGCATTTCACGCACTTCTCATTTACAAAAATAATTTCTTTTACGAATTATTTGCTCTTATCCCCAGAATGTAAATTTTTCGCTATTTTAGCTATTCTCATAAATAGCTAGTGTTTCTTTTCACTATATTTTTCTTCCGAAAAGGGGGAATTTCCCCAATTTGATTGGATTCGGACCTTCGACTTTCACGAAGAGGAGCGAGTAAAAACTGAGATCGTCTTTTAAATGTTTTCACTTTGTAAGAGTAAATTGTGTTTCTGTTGTTGATTTTTTTGTAATCTCTAACAAATAAATTGTGAGCTTAAATACTGCTTAGTTGTAATTTTGCACATTTTTTATGCCATTCCCATTTAAGAACTTTTTGGGGTCCTGGAGTCGAGTCGACTGTATAGGATTTGCTATACAGTATTT
This sequence comes from Megaphyllum sjaelandicum, assembly GCA_034698745.1. Lineage (NCBI taxonomy): Eukaryota > Metazoa > Arthropoda > Diplopoda > Julida > Julidae > Megaphyllum > Megaphyllum sjaelandicum. The sequence goes on along the minus strand of JAQGBX010007320.1, from coordinate 3,952 downwards.
GTAATTACCTGAATATAAATTCAGGGTTTGTCCAAATTGGGCATTTTAGTACGGAGTTCGAACTTCATACTTGAAAAATCCCCAGAAAAGCGTCATTTGATCAAAAAGGTACAGGCCGAATTCTATATTCTAGCAAGGGTGTATGGATCAAGTACACTTTAAATGTTCCCTTTTCAACAAAGGTTGCTAATGTGAGCCCAATAGTGCATACTTACACAGCCATGTTGACATGGGATTCTGGGAGTTTTTAGTACGAAGTATGAAGTTTGGTGTAATCCATACTTCGTTCAATCTTTGTGCCATATTTATAAAATCTGAAACCTATGGCAGCTAACAGTTTACCAACAGCAAGTTCGGATTTAACTTTCAAATGTATATAATTTTAGCACTTTAAATTACGTTTCTGGGCATTTCAGTAAATGATATGGAGATGATTGATTGTAAACAATTAAGTAAATAGATCTAAAATATGTGCGTGAAGGCAGGTTAATTTAAATGCTATTGTTTCTCGTTAATTTTTCGTTTATATACTTTTATTTGTGCACGAGTAGAGTAATACTTAATGAAGTAAGCTGTGATTACCAGCACTAGACCTCGGGCTGGAAGTAAGATCAATTCGATTGACCAGGAGGATGAATCACTAACAAATAACAGCTCGGGTATCACCAAATAGTGGTATAACAGTTTATTCTACGTTAAAAACATCAGTCACCACACAATGACAAAGTCAGAGCCAGATGACCCCCAAAGCACAATATTAATTTAAATTAATATCTCCAACACTATAATGTTATGCAACTATATTCACGAACCAAATTCTCCAAGAGGCCTGGTTCCAGCACCCATGTCCAGGGGGGACGGACGAGCCTTCTCTAAAGAAAGCTACAACGCGTGTCACAGCCAAACCCAAAATACTCTCGATATACAGTACATGCCTTAAAGGGAATGCCGATATGCAAATATATGGGACATGCATTCTAAAAGATCCCCAGAAAGACCAAGGTTCAACATCAGGTTGAATTCATAAGATCTCCACAAAGACCAAGGTTCAACATTAGGTTAGATTAGTTGACCTCATGACCAGAAGGTCACAGGGTCATCACAAGGCCTACTCCGACGTGCATGTAGCTAGCTGACCACGGTAAATCTCATAAGAACACGTCAATATACAGTGTATAGACCAAACAAGTGAAACAGCTGGTGCACTTATAATTGCTGTACATGTATTTTTGTTCATATTATAATGAGTGGTAAGATGGTTATTTTTGTAATGAGTAGGAAATGTATATTTAATTTAATATAAAAGCGTCAGAATTGTCATTAGGTTTATTAGAAAAAGCGGATTGAAACAACAAGAAATAACGGAGCATTCCTGCCATTCATTATTGCAATGGAAGGAAAGCTCTGTTATCTCTCGGGGTGTCTATACCTAACATCGCATTACAATTTGTACAAAAGTATAGCAGTCGGGTAATTAAAGAATACCTGCTGTCTCACTTTTTTGTCTATTGAAGCCAGATTCGGCTTCATGTAGGAGTAGTACATTCAGTACATTGCTAAAATACATGGACAATTGTTTAACATGATGCTTTCCTGCCATGCATTCGTGCAATGCATGATTTACGGGGCTTAAGGGGATATATTCTATTCTATTATCAGACGAGATATTGGATATTGGATATAGTTATGGAGTTTTGAATTTTTGATTAAATGTTATAAAAAAGCTAGAGAAAAAACTTCCAAAAAAATGTCTGCTAAAATTGCCGGATTTAATGTACAAAAAAGTGCAATAAATATATCCTAAAAAAAAGTTTTTAGTAATGATGTTATCATTTAAAATTGTGTTGACATCATTCAAAAAATTGTTGGACGGTTATGTTAATTGGAAAAAAAATACAAGATTAAACGTTTGAAAGAATGCGCTATTTAATGTCTGTCTAATGCATATGATGAAAAGATTGGTGTTAAGTGTACAAATGCTTGCTTCACGCTCGCACTTTCGTGTATTCTATAATGACGTGGGAAGCTCGGAGTTCAGACTTCGCCCAATTTGGACAATCCTTCAGTAGCCCTTATCCGATAGCACAGTATACTAGTACGTAATATAAGTATACTGTACATGCACTCCATGTCGGTGCCTTTGATGTTCCGGTGGAAACTCTGCAGCGCCGCCCTGTTGGCAAATAGATGTCAACTCGTTTTTAGCCACGCCCTGTGCTTGTAATTTTAACGAATTGTAGGTGGGCGTGGCTTCTTCGTATACACTATAGACTCCAGATGACTCTGCGAAAGCAATGTCAAGGATATAAGGTGGCAATTTCACCCAAAAAAGCGGCGAGTGTATGTACTTATATTACGTAGACTGTGCCGAAAGTGTCTCAGATTTTGGAATATTAGCATATTCATTTATATATAATCGAGATATTTTGGGGATGTGACCCATGTTTAACAATTAAATTCATACATGTTTCATATCTAGGCCTACATCTTATACACTTCCTGAAGTTAATTTTGCACAATGTTTTTTTTTAATAGTGTGTACCGGTAGTGTGCAGTTTGGAAATATTAAACCATCACGACCAGGTAGGAAATTTTCCACTTATGGAATCATGTCGGTGCCAAACGGTTTCTGAAATTTTGGGTTAGGGATACTCAACACTCGACTTATATTTTACGAGAATGAATATTTTCGCAGTGCTGTAGCCTGCCAGTTTAGCGCCTGGACAACAGCCAACGGGGCAGGCTGAACCACCAACAGAATTTTATAAATAAATGAACTGCAAATCCCAAAATTATGTACATGTATATTACAAAGACTATATATAGGGCAAATTGGCAAAATAATACAAACAAAAATGTGTATAGGCCTAGCTACTAAACGTTTTGCACCTGGATATTGTCTGGCGTAACAATATAAGACAAGTACTTTTTTTTTTAATTTTGTAAAATTGACATTAAAACTGTAACAATATTATTAAATTAACGAATTTTAAAAAAAATGTAAAATCGACATATTACAATTTGAATATATTGCAAAGTTCCCCATTTTGCGACCAATGTCGCAAAATTGTCCTAGGAAGATGCTGTCAAATTGAGCTAGGAAGATGCTGTGAAATTGAGCTAGGAAGATGCTGTCAAATTGAGCTAGGAAAATGCTGTCAAATTGAGCTAGGAAAATGCTGCCAAATTGAGCTAGGAAAATGCTGTCAAATTGAGCAAGGAAAATGCTGTCGATCTTTTACTAGAAAGATGCTGTCAAAAATTTACTCAGAAAGATGCTGCCAAAGGCTGCGCTCACGGTAAACTTGTTTTCCAGTCGCTTGCCACTGGAAAACCAGCCACAAGGTGAGGCATAAGGGTACGCATTCGTTGGTACTTATAATTTAAAAAATTAAATTACCGACCACTAGTGCCAACTACCGGGCTAACAATTGGTAATGCATATCAAATGAGGTGTACCAGGTGACACTTTGCACTTTTAGCCTGGCTTGGCGAAGGGCCACCTGGTAGGCCTACACCTTATTTGATATGCATTACCAATTGTTTGCCCGATAGGTGGCGCTAGTGGTCGGTAATTTAATTTTTTAAATTATAAGTACCAACGAATGCGTACCCTAAGTCTGAAAATATTGTTGCGCCTCCAGCCTGCAGTAGTGCCGATTTAACAGACTTATGCCTCATGATCACCATGTAGTTGGTTTTCCAGTGGCAAGCGCCTGGAAAACAAGTTCACCGTGAACTCAGCCACATTGACCAAACAAAAAAACCGTACAATAATTCCAAAAAAATGAGTGCCGGGCATTCTTCAGTAGATAGTGCAAAAAATTCAAAATTACCACTGAAGATGCACGTCATCGGCAATGCTGCTAAAATGTAAACAAGTTTCTTTAAAAAAAAACTCGTGTTCCGCAAGCGCTTTTTTCGTTTTCATGGTAAAATGTCGTCAGATGCT
>JAQGBX010007319.1:0-11548 GCA_034698745.1 Megaphyllum sjaelandicum | reverse complement strand
GTTTCCGAGGACAAATTTGACAAAATTTTCCATGTTCTCCAGAGTTCAAATTTGCAAAATTGTCCGTGTTTTCCCGAAAACAAATTTGCAACATTTACTACGTTTAACTGAGTACAAATTCGCCAAATTTTCAACAATTTCTGAGAACAAATTTTCCACGTTTTGCCGAGTTCATATTTGCAACATTTTTTAAGTTTTTCCGAGTTCAAATTTGCAAAATTTTACAAATTATTTTAAGTTTAAATTTGCAAAATATTACAAATTTTTCCGAGTTCAAATTTGCAAAATTTGCCACGCTTTTCCGAGTTCAAATTTTCAAAATTTGCCACGTTTTTCCGAGTTGAAATTTGCAAAATTTTCCAATTTTTTCGAGTTCAAATTCGCAAAATTTGCCACGTTTTTCCGAGTGCAAATTTGAAAAAAAAAATACACTTTTCCGAATACAAATTTTCTAAATTTTTTCCTTATTCCTAAAAAAAAGTTTTTATATACTTGTTTTTACAAGGTAGAAAAATTTGCAATGGGAATATTTGTCCATAAAATTGTACATTCTTGTCAGGGAAATGGTAAATTTTATGCGTGGCAAACGGTAAATTTTGGTCAGGGAAATAGTAAATTTTGGTCAGGGAGAGTCAGGGAAATTGAAAGTCTAATTTCAGTAGCAACCCTGTATTTTAGTATTGGTACTATGACGTCATTCACTTTAATTCTGCTGGTTTTTTTTTGTGGAATTATGAAGATTATATTATTTATAAAAATTATTATAATGGCATTATTATTATATTCTAATGATTCCGTCATTTATAAAATAATTGACAATGCTGGCAATAATTAGAATTGTGTTGATGCCTGGTGATGATGTCATGGTTTTTTTATTCCGTTTCAAGAACTTTTTTCTTGACCAATGAGAACGTGGAAAATTGACACTGGAATTTTTTTCTAGTTTTCTACTGGCAATTTTCAAAATTAACATATCATTTATTTTTTTTAAAATGAAAAAAAAAATTGCATGAAATTTATTTTAAAATGAGAAAATTTTTTGTGCTCGGATAAAATGGGAAAATTTGCTAATTTGTACTCTAAAATATGGGGTTTTGCAAGTGAGAAAAATTTTAAAATTTTCAGAATCCCATGATAATTTACATATAAACTCAGCCATGACCGTGCTTCTTTTCCATTTAGTCGAATCGTTTAACATGAATTTCCGATATACGAGCAAATTTGCCCTGTTTGTTAAATCGTGTTTGCATTCCATATAAGAGCAGAAATAGACCACAGTTAAAAAGGTAAAATCACAAAACTAAATGATACGAACTACTTTTTAAACGAGGTAATTTTAATGTCCTTTAAAAGTCGTCTTAAGGAGGTTCGATTTAGGAATATTCAGCACTGTTTTTAACAAGGGCAGGAAAAGCAACAATTTTTATGTGAAATCGAGGCAACGAGAAATTGAAAGAAAAGTACGATAATTTGAAGTTATTTTCTTAAAAAATGCGATGTTTTAATATACATTAAAACGTACATGATTTAGTTATATGTTCAGCCTTATTCCGCAGGAAAATTTAATAAAATGTTATTGCATCGAAAAGGTTAGCGAAAGCAACGATGAAACATTAATGTTGTGAACATGAAACTTTAAATTCATTGCCATCACTTTCGATAATTGGAAAATAATAAAAATAGCAAATAAAGAAATTGATAATTGATTTCATTCAGACTCAACGCTCGCTGTCCAATGCTCTCAAATTGAAAATACCTTATTTTAGTACAAAATATTCTCTTTTTCTCCTCCTTCTGTCCTATTTTTAGCTGAAGCCAAGGGGTTGCACTGACCCCTAATCGGATCATTGCCAATCAATGGGCAGAAAATACCAGAAATGTTCCTTAGCCAGGAGTCAGGACGTCACGAAGGGCCATTAGCCGAATTTAGTTCATTCGCCTCGAACATCTGCCGAACCGCTGGACAACTTTTGGAACTTCCTGAAGTCACAACTTTTCCAAAACAAGTGCTAAATTTTGACGCTCATCCTTTACTTCAATCCGTATCTCCTTGCTTTTAATAAGTTTTTTTTATTTTATATCATAAATGTTGACTTGTGCGAGTGTTTTTGTCCTATTTCAAGTTATTCGATAGCGGTATACTTAGACACAATTAAAAAACAATCAACAAACAACATTGTTGGTACTTAGGCACAGCATTTTCGGCAGTCGTGAAAACAAGTGAGCATCTCGAGTTTTGTTCTTGTTTTTTTTAAATGTTTAGAAATGTCTAATTTTTAGTTTTTCAAAACAGCATTTGATAGTAAATCAGTGATGATCAGAAGGGCATCTCAATCAGCTCTAAAAGTTCCCGCGTACAAAATCGCAACTGTTAAGCAAAATTGTAAAATTTTAAAAAAAATGTCATTGAAAAAAATTTCCAAATTGTCATCATAGAATTTTAAAAACATGTTCATACTTCGACATTGAAAAATTGCCTAGCCTATGTCATTTTTTGACATTGTCATTGGTTAGGGAAATTTTTGTATAACCTAGAAAATTCAGAGATTATATACAGGTTCACCACATGAAATTTTCTTTTTAAACCAACAAGTCCATCCTCGTAACACGGTGGTACAGACATCCAACCAACTTACCACAAATTTGGTATATGGGGCTACAGCTGTTGCAGTTACTCCAAGCCATGTTGACAATAACACCGTAACAGAAGCCACACCCAGGGTTGATGGCCCATCCGCAACAAGGAATAGAAGTAATCCTCAACAACAAGTGCACCAAAATGGTCAAGTCACCACAACTAACAGAAGACTTACCAGGGAAACTGCATCCCAGGTTACTGACAGCAGCCTGCAAAACATTGTTTCGCCGAGCAGAGACGCCCCATCCGCAACTGGAAGGGATAATCATCTACGACGACAGCGGCAGCCGGTGCTCCAACCAACCACAGGGATCAACTGGAACACCTTAGCAACGATGACCCAGAACACTGGCAACTCTCCACTGACTGGTACATCAACCGGCAGAGATGGCCCAACCACGGTGAGGAATACAAAAAAGGATCCTCCTCGATATTAACGTCAGGGAGCCTCCGCAACCGGATCAGATTCTGCAGCCACGGTCTCGCAAGTGACCAATTGCTCTACACAGGCAAGAACATCACCTACCAGGGACGTCCCAACCACAAGTGACAGACCAAGAAGAAGAAATCCACCACGTCTGGCCAGGAGGCCTACCATCATCATATAAATTAACTGTCTCTTTATCAAGTTGGTGCACCATCTTGAGTTTTTTCAAATTCAAATTTAGGCGGCAGTTCGCACTTTGAATAATTGATTTTCCAAATTTCTAAATTTAAATTTAGGCAGGATGGTATGTTTCCCACTAGGGGCGCTACGTACCCCTCTGACCTTACCTTTGACCTTTGGCCTTACCTTGGTCACCTTCCTCATTGTTGAAATGCAAAAAATGGACGCCGCACGTGCTCTCTACGAGAGAGACTTTGGACGAGTTTTTTAAATGTGGTAGTGCCACTATCTTGATGAAGGTACAGTTATTTTCGAATTCTGATTGCTTAACTTAATTTTCCTTAACACTTAAAACTTACTTTTCGAATTCTGATTGCTTAATTTGATTAACTTAATTTTCCTTAAAACTTACTTTAACTCCCCTGTATTCTTTACCAGAAACTTCCCCATAGAACCATTGACTTCAGCTGGTGTAACTTTTTTAATTGCAACTTTATTAATTGTATTAATTTCGTTTTTTTGTATTATTAAAGCTTGAAAAATGCCACATGGTGGCAAAACGTCGCTTCTACTAAATCGTTTTATGGCCGTGTTTTGACTTTTTTGGTTTGGTTAAGTTGTTAATTCCTCGTAATTTGGGGAATTACCAGGAACTTGTAGCGTAAGTTGATTGGAATTTTCTGTGGCTGTTACATTTTCCAAGTTTTCAGCTTCTCTAATATTTATTTCGTTTTCAGCTGTTTAATTTTTCTTCTTTTCAGCTCTATTAATGATTAATTTTGGTAGACTTTCAGCTAGCTTTCGGATTCTGGATTTTCCAGCTTTGGTTGTTTCTTCTGTTTCCTGTGTGTGAGGATCATAGCTTTTAGGTAGGTCCAATGGCTTTCAATTTAGGCCGACCTACGGGGTTTTTATGCATTACCGGTTCCTTGGTATTCTGTTCCTCATCATCCCCAGTAGCCAAGGCAAACAGGTTCTTGGTGTTATGCACACCAATGGAACAGTTCCTGTATTTATCCCACACCTCGTAGGTGTTGGGAGTTATCTTCTTGTGGATGTTATATGGTCCATCTTTCTTTGGGGCTAACTTTGCGGAGTAGCCCTTGCTCTTAGAGCTTATGGGATGGCCAGTCGGGACTTGATGACGTGGTGTTTTATTTCGACTGGATTGGCCTGAGGGTGATGTACGGCCACTTTGTCTAGTCGAAAACCCATAAGGTCAGCTGTTTGCTGCATGATGGTTGCCAGGAACTGTGGTCCGTACGGACCATCTTCGGAGTGCCAAATCTTAAGCAGATTTCATTGATAGTAATTTTAGATATAGTATCGGCTCTGGCATCCGGTATAAGAAAGAGTTCAAGCCATCCTGAGGTTATGTCCATTATGGATAGTATGTTGGTTGATCCATTTGAAGAAATTGTGAGTGGGCCCACAATGTCCACGCTAATATCCTCAAACTTCTGGCTATCGGTGGGCTTGTATATGGAGCAATGTGGCCCTGATTTTCTGGTTTAAACCGTGCGCATTTCGCGCATGCTTTCACGAACTTGGTAATCGACTTCCTCATTTTATTCCAAAAGTACTTACGTACTATAAGGGTGGAGTGCCATTAATGCCTTGATGGCCGGCCTCAACAGTGGAGTGATTCCACTTAATAACTCTCTCTTGCAGTGATGCAGGAATAACCAAACATGGTCCGTCTTCACTGCTGTCAGGTAGGAAGCGATACAGAATGTCATCAAACACTACATACCCTCTTCCAAGGAATGTACGTGGTGGAATAGTCCACTGGTGATTCAAATACTTCCATGATGGTAGAGCATTGAGGATCTTCTAACTAAGCATTTCGGAAGTCCAGGTTAGTTATTGGTTGCTCATCAGTCAGGAACTGGTTAAGCGCACCTTAGCTAAGGCGCTTTCGGCTTACAAGCAGATATCGCACATCACGCGTGTCTCCTGGGGTTCATCTCCCTACATCCTACGTACTCTTTATCTGCGTGCTGTGGAGCCTGCTGTCACCAATGCGGCCTCCATCTGGTCTCGGGCTGTGGAATTTAAATATGTCCGGAAATGGCTGGATGCATTTCAACGGCCCTTCACCATCGCGGCCTTAAAGGCCTACAGGATGACCTCTTGTTGCCGCCCAAGCCATCTTTCAGATCATGCCTCTCTCACTCCGCATCCAGGAAGTCGCAGAAATCGAAACCGTTCAAGCCACCCACATTACCAACTTCCTACCTGATGACAGGATGTTGGATTTTCCAGTGCCTGTCGCCGAGCTCCCCCACCCTGCGCTTCGCTCTTCCCTGACTTTTTCCTTCGTGACCACTAAAGAGGATATTGATGCGGTGCCTCGCAATCACCTCCGCATTTTTACGGATGGGAGCAAGTCCGGTGATGGCGTTTGTGCTGCATTCGCCGCCTATGATGTGGATCGCCTGGTGGCCACCGGAACGCACAAACTCTCTGCTTACTGTTTGGTGATGCAAGCCGAGTGTCTTGCTCTCCGCCGTGCTGCAGAATGGGGTGCTGCGCAACAGACCGACTTCACCATTTTTAGCGACTCACGCAGCGGCCTCCACTTAATGTGTCAACGCTCCACAACCTCCCGCTCCATCGTTGCCGCTCGAGCTGCAATCTCCAGAGCCCAACAGGCAGGCCTTATGGCCAATCTTGCCTGGGTCAAGGCCCACATCGGACTGCTGGGCAACGAGCATGCGGATGTTCTGGCCAAGCGCGCTGCCACTCTTCGTATCGCTTCAGCCTTCGACCGTTTTCCCCTCAGCTATGTTAAGCTCCATCTGCGTCGTCGTGGTTTAGCCTCTTGGGGCGAGCTGTATGATGCTCAGGCCCTGCAGTCACGGGCCCTAGGCAAATTCCATATCTCCCACCATCTTCCGGTGCTGGCGACCGTTCGTGACCTTCACTCTCTTCGTCAGCCTCACTTCCTCTCCACGCAGTTTTTGACTGGCCACGGGGGCTTTCGCGCTTATCTCCATCGCTTCCACCTCGCCCCCGACCCAGACTGCTTCTGCGGCTCGGGAGAACCCCAGACGGCCCTTCACATTCTCACAAATTGTGCCGCCTTTTGTCTAGAGCGTCAGGTCTATGGTGTCATCGACCATCGTGCCTCTGCCAACCTGGCTAATGTTTCGTACTGGGAGTTCCTCCAGGTGGCCCAGCGCAAACTGGCCATGATTAACAGGCGCCACCGACCACCGTGACCGCTCCCGCTGCCTGGTGCTTCCTCCTGACGACTTAGATTTTACTTTCAACTTGCTGTTGCTATTCTGTTTCGTTTCCTGTCGCGTCATTCCCTAATCAGTTTCCCTGTGCTGTTCTGTTATTCAGACCAACTCCCTTGTACTCTCACTCACACTTCCCTCCCATAAGGCCCTCTCTTTCACTCTTATTAATCTCACACTATCTACACCCTAAAAAGTTTTACTTTCCCGCTGTTCTCCCTTTCAACGGGAGAGAACACTAAAAAAAACTACCGGTTCCACTTCAGTGCCGTGCGATCTGGATAATAGATCTGCTTCTACGTTTAATTTCCCAGGTATGTATTGGATGTCAAACTCGTAGTTTTGCATTGATAGTGCCCATCGACCCAACCTTCCCTCAGGTTGGTTTAGGGTGATGAGCCATCGTAAGGGTCGATGATCGTTGTGCACCACGAATGGCATGCCATCGAGGTAACCGCTGAACTTCATTATTGCCCATATCACGTCTAGTGCCTCCTTCTCCGTAGTGTTGTAATTGAGTTAAGGAGCAGTGAATAGCTTAGAAGTGTATTCCACTAGTTGATATGGAGCTACGTCCCCTTGTACCAGCACCGCCCCCATGGCAAGGTTGCTGGCATCTGTAAACAACCGAAATCCGTTATCAAAATCTGGTTGTTTCAAGACTGGAGCTTGGCACAGCCGATCCTTCAGGACATTAAACGCAAATTGGCATCCCTTGTCAAAGTTGAATACTGCATCCTTCTTTAACAATGCGTAAAGGAGTGCGGCAATGTGGGCTAAGTTGATGAACTTAGAAAACCAGCGGCATGATGAAACAAATGATTTAATTTGTTTTGCGTTCTTCGGATAAGGGAGATCAAGTAATGCTTTTACTTTCTCATGATTAGGACTAACCCCTTCTGGGGTAATCACGTGTCCTAAGTAATCCACGGATGTTTGGAAGAACTGGCACTTTTTCCTCTGTAAAAAAACATACTGAAGCAGGAGTTCAAACACTTCTGTCATTGCTGATATGTGATCCTTGAAGGATTTGGCAGTAACCAATAAATTGTCTCGCAGAACACCTTGTACTGCCCGAGGAGTTCGTTGACTGCTAAACGATCTGGATCGGACAGGTGAGCTCCCTCATTATCTCTGAGCATCACCTTGTGATCCCGAATATCAGGTATAGTAACGGCACTATGTACCCGATATACGGAGGTAAAATCCACATGATGGATTGGGTGTATGGTGCCATTAGAGCTGGTTAGAGTCCAGGAGTTGGTCTCGTAATTTGATTTCACCTTCGCTGCCTTGAGGAAATCGCATCCCAAGATAATTCAATCCGTGATGTTCGATGGAATTATCATAAATCGCACTGAGAAGGTGCAACCAGCCACTGTAACCTCTATTTCGGTGTGATAAGTTTCTACTTCCCTTATCTGCTGGTTAGCCATCTGGACATGGCTAAAACTGGCCAGCATCTCAGCATTATTGGCCACCAAAATGTTGTAAACTCTGATGCCTCCCAAGAAGGTATTTGCTCCGCAGTCTAGCAGAGCATGCAGAGATTGTCCGTATATGGTACACGGGATGATCATTAATCCTTTATTTAGGTCGTCCCGAATAGCCTAAATGTTGTTTATTTTGGCAGGTCTCTCTTTGGTTGTCATAGGTTTGGATTTACGAGCCTTGCTGGCTGTTTGCGCACACTTCATAGGACACGTATACACTGTGTAACCTAGTGTGCCACAGATAAAACGATATTTACCTTCTTTTTCCTCCTCTTCTTCCTTGTTGGCCGCTTTATTTGGTGGTGCGGTCTTGGACTTATGAGGCGGTGCTGATAATTTTTAGTGTGAGGTTTTCTTCCCATTGTGTTTGGGTTTTGGAGCTTGTCTTTCTTGATGAGGGTGAGGCTTCCTGTTTTCAAATGGACCAGAACTTAGCTGATTTTTCCGTTCAAATTTTGCACGAATCTGTTCTCGGTCTCCCAGGCCTTAGCCGGGATCTGTCCTTGGCCATTGGCCGGAATTTGTAAGTCGATGCTGTATATCGATGGCCTTCTCTCTTAATGCTTGGACCGTATGTATCTTCTTTGTCCCAATATGCACTTGTAGTAAGGGGTGTAGGCCACCATACAGTACTGTCATATTTAGGCTTTCTGATACTGGATCAGAAAGTAAGGCTAGTTGCTGGTTCATCAAATTTATGTAGGACAAAACGGGTTGTCCAAACCGTTGTCCAGCTTTAGATGTGATGGCCCAGATTTCAGTATCATCCAAAACGCAATCGAACGTGGTATTAAATGCCGCGACCGCTTCTGACCAAGTTTTCACTGATACAGATTGGTCGTGCCACCATGTCAACGCCTCACCTTTTAGGATGAAAAGTACTGCGGATAACATCTCGGCGTCTGTTATTTCAAAGGTCTTACATATACATTTGACGGTGGCCATCCAGGTACGATAGTCTTCCATCTTTCCAGAGAATGTTGGGGCATTTCGAAATGCCTTTAACAACTTGTCTGGTCTAATTCCTCGAGGAGCAACAAAGTGTTTCCTAGGGGAAAGTGGTTCCTCCTCTGGTATGGTATCCTCATGATCATCCTCAAAAGCCATTCGTTCATGCACAGTAGAAGTACTTGGCATAGGTATAAATCCTGGAATGTTCTTTCCCCCTTGTTTAGGTGGAATTTTGGGTGTGAAAGTAACCAAGGGTTGGATATTTCCTTGAGGCCCTGGTTGGGTTGTACCCTTCTCACCTTCCGTTGCTGTGAACTGGAGGAAATATATATTCTGCTGTAATTTGTTTATGCTGTCTTGCATGTTTTGAATCCACTGTTTCTCACCTTTAGCATTAGCACTAGGACTTTGAACAACGCTTGACCCTGCTATGATAGTCCCTGTTCCTTATGTGGGGACATTAGCTTGGGGAGGGGAATTTTTATTACCCGTACTTGGCGGGTTGTCCAAAACAAAATCAGAGGGTCTGACTGGGCCTGGAATGTTTGCACCCACCAACGGAGGGAAATTAATATCAAAATTCTCCATCTACAGATAATTAAAGAAACCAAAGAAAGTTTGCTGTATATTATATGATTTTAAGAAGGTGTCCATGTTGATTTAAGAAATAAAGATTGCACAGGTAAGTTAAGTTAATTAAAATTTTAGTTCTAGTTAATTTCGTAAGTAAATTACGATCGTTTCTCAAACCACTTGATCAGGGTAGCCAACGATACAATGCAATTTAACCGCTGAAATATTAAAAATGCGAATTATATGTTAGATACTGAAAGAAAATTAAACGGTGAATTTTGACGGTGAGTTTTGAAGTTTCGTAATCCGTTTGTTCTGTTAAGAAGGTCGAATTATCCGCTGCTATCTATATATAGCAATCTAGGCTGGCTGAACTGTATCGCTGAAAGGTCAATCGGCCCCAAATAGCCAATCTTTCACTTGCTGGTAGGTTAATCCTTTATGTCCAATGATAATGTTGGACACATGTTCCCCCAAATCCTGGCGAAGAGCACCAGAAAGGCAGAATTTAGATGAAATAAACACACAAAAAAACTGCAGGGCAAAGCCGGAGCACAAAGCAAAAAGCTGAGCGGAGGAAAAAACACAAGAAGCGAGGCAAAAACACACAAAATAAAAAAAAAGGCAGAGGGCGCGAAAACTCCAAAGCACACGGAGGCCGGAAAAGCCACGAGGCAAAAAGGCGCGAAAAGAAGCAGACACCACACAAAGGGGCCAGCAGAGTGCCCAAAACACAAAAAAATTGTGGAGAAAAGCAGAAAAAAGGACAAACGTCCCAAAGTGAAAAAATCCCCAAAAGAGTTAGCCCGGAGACTCGACGAGTCGTAGGTAGTTGGGCGCCTGTTGAGAGGTGTCACTTAGAAAAAGGACACCGGTACTGATAGAAATCAGTATCTCGTAAGAATAAAAAAAGTTTGTGATACTTAGTCTTTATCCTTGCAGGTAGAACGGGTGTAGACAGGTTATACTGGTCTGAATAACCTGAATCCGTAGAAGTGACAAAGTCTCACGTAAGTATGTTTAAATTTATTCCTCTAGATATAAATTGGGAGGAACTCCCCTACTCATTACAATAATCAAATAACATGTGATTATGATGACAGGATGAGTCTTAGTAGCTATCTGATCCTAGACTTGTATTATGCAAAAGTGAAACACTGAGATAAGAGCACAAAATACTGTATTCCAAGAGGTATTCCAAAGGAACTCAGATAGAAAGCAATAGATGTTTAGATCTCAAATATGTTCCACAGACTGTTATGCAGCTGAAGGCTGGCCCTTTAAATACCCATGCACTGGGATGGGATGGCTACCGCATCCCCTCATCCAACGAGGGTGTGGTGGTTTGCTTCCGAGACTTACCCTTGCGGAAAGCGGTGTAGCATCTGCGGCACCGCAGAAAGGGAGAGAGGAAGGCATTGCTACGAGGCAAAAGAGGGAGGTCAACGACCAGCTGGTAAAGGTCAAAGCAAGGTTAAATCTTTGGTGACCTAGCAAAATAGAATATGAAGGGATATAACTGGTATTAAATATATGCTCCAAATACACTACAAAGGTAATAAAGGGTAATATCAGTAAATATCAGTAATAATAATATGGCGAAAAATAAGGCATGTCTCAAGGTAAATATGAAAAAGACAACGACACTGCTGTAGTCATTCAACATTTGAATGTCACAGATACTAATGCTCTTCAGGAATCCATTAATCAGGAATAAATGGTTATTCCCTGTAAAATAGCAGATATACCAGTACAAGCCCTCCTGGATGGTGGATCCAATACATCCAATGCAAGTAGTGTACTATTTAATCAATTGTCTTTACGTGAAGTAGAGATAATTAAACATCAGCGTATGATTCATTTGGCTGATCATATAACACGTAAAATAAGGCTTATCATGCTTGTTTTGTCACGGTCAAATGACCGTGTTACGGTCAATTAACCGTGCTTCCAAAATTCTATCCTTGGAATGCCGTGGGTTACGACATTCCAAGACATGTGACCTTTGGAGTCACATGGTACCAAAATTGGGTACTTAAAG
>JAQGBX010007318.1:0-11550 GCA_034698745.1 Megaphyllum sjaelandicum | reverse complement strand
AAACGGCTAGTTTCAATTATTTCCTACATTTCGTCAATGTCCTAAATATCTTACAAAATAACGTCCGTTTCACACACGAGGCCTACCCGTGTTTCAAAATTTCCTCGCCTCGCCAATCACACGATAGACAGCTGAATCAATCTGCGATCGTATAATTAAGCGATCGTTTAATTTTTAAGTCGCGATCGTACTTTCGAAATTAGGCCTACCCGCCGATCGTTCGTTTAGCATTAGGCCTACAGGTGATACAATTTGCGAGGCTAAGAAAGATCGGAAGGCGGGTAGGCCTAATGTTGAAAGGACGACCGGCAATATTAATAGCAGATTCGACCGCCCAAAATGGAGTGATCTAAGAGCAGGTTTTTACGGAGCTCCGGAACGGAAAGATTTTTTTTTGCTTTCTTTAAAATTGAGAAAAATAGTTGCCGGTTGGTAGCCCATCTAACAATCTTGACGAAAAACGTTTATTTGAAGCGTTTAACGTCTACTAAGGAGCTGGGCTACCAACCGGCAATCATTTATCGCAATTTTAAAAAGCAAAAAAAAACCTCTCAGTTCTGAAGCTCCGTAAAAACCTGCTCTTAGAGCACTCTGTTTCGGGCGGTCGAATCCGCTATAAGGAGATTGAGGGTATTGGCGATAATAAGAATAGTTGGCGCGTAAAGTTCGAAGAAGCGAGGATACATTTTTTCGCGAGGCTAAGCAAAGTTCGGAAGGCGCGTAGGCCTAATCTCCCGTTTTTCGAACTTTACGCGCCTTCCAAACTTGCTTCGCCTCAAGAAAAAACCCTCGTTTGTCGAACTTTCCTCGGCTCGCAAAAACCACAATTAATCAGCTGTCTAGAGCTAAGCGAGCAAAGTTCGAAAAACGGGATAAAAATCTAAATGCCCCAATAAGCGATCGTTTGGCATTAGGCCGTACGTGCCTTCCGAACTTTGCTTGGCCTCGCGAAAAAATGTATCAGCTGTTTTTTGCGAGCCGAGGAAAGTTGGAAAAAGGAGGGTTTTTTCTCGAAGCTATAAGCAAAGTTCGGAAGGCGCGTAGGCCTAATCTCCCGTTTTTCGATTTTTCCTCGCTTCTTCGAACTTTACGCGCCTTCCAAAACAGCTGATTTTTTCGCAATGTGTATATTTCCAAAAAATACAACGTCCGCTTATGCCTTTAGGATATTGACGATATTAAGGAATTAATTAAATTTACCTTCAGTGAGGGAAACCCAAATGGCAAGTTGCAGTTTTTGTTGACCAAGCGAGGACGATCCGGAATCGTCCGACGTGCGTGAAAACGGGGAGGGCTATGGAAGGCGCCACCTTGCGAGTGATGTATGGTAAGGAAAAGCAACGGCGCTGTTGGGAATGGACGACCCTTTGGCGGCCATCATGAAAAGGGAAGATGAAAAGGTCAAGTTGGTACGCTGAAAAAAGAACGTTCGACAGGGGGGAAGGGGTAATGCGCGGGGGAGCGAAACCCCCCTCAGAACCATCGGAGGGTTCGGCGGAGTGTATATGAAAAATTTGGGGGCAATCCGAGGGGTGGTTCGTGAGATAACCTCAAACATGTAGATCCAAGATGGCCGCGTTTTGACTTTTATAGTAGTATAGATAGATAGTATTAACCAAACTCCTCCAACCTAAATATAAATTTTGGCATTTTGAAATGTGAAAGCAAAAATGTCACAGCTAGTAAACGTAAATATTGAGAATACATCTATGTAAATAGACAGTATCATATAGTAAATATTGCTTGACTCACAATAAACAAATGGCCGTCCAAAAAATGCAAGACTTGTCATTTGTTTAATCGGCAATTCATTATACATATGTTAGCTCGCATTCTTTGCACATGTAATGTGACGATCCTTCGTTATTCTGAAGAATTACTAATTAATTTTATAATTTCGGACCTTTAGTGAAATATCTAAAACACAATTTTTTCCAACTAAGATTATTGAATTATTTCATGAATAGCATATGCGTGAGATTCAAGCTATGATTTACACGTAACAACTTCTGGGATTTCGTGGTAAATGTGATATTCGAGATTATCTTTTGGATTTTGTTTGTAGGTTAGGGCATTTTTAGGGACAAGATATCCCACAGCGTCCTCTTCTGACGTTCTCTGTTGTGTCGGGATATAATGGTATGCCGGATCAGATTGACGTCGTGACGTGTCACATGTGGCCCTGGATAAAATTAATAACTTTTTTTAACGTAAATACGTGTCATACATATTTATAAAAATACATAAATACTTTTTCGGGGGCTGCTTGGAAAACATTGATTGGTAACATTCTTTTTTTTTTATTTGGCATACTCACACTGATGGTTTCAAGTGTTGCTTTCCCTTGGCTGAAATGAAACGGATTTGACTTGGTATTAGGGCGGCATATTCAGTTTTTTTAGTTTTTAATAAAATACGATGACATGAGCATATGATAAAGTGAGTACCATTATTCCTGCGAATAAAGTAAACAATAGTCGACAATAGTATTGACCCCAACAGCAGGCCAGTAAGGACAAAGATTAAGAATTTAGTCATATCCAATCCAAAAATAAGCTTTTCTTTTGTTACTTCAACTGGGGCTGAAATGTCAAGTTTGAATGAGTCAAAGAGAGATCAATAATTTTCTGAAATAAATCATCTTATGAAGATGTCATTAATGAATTTCATCTTTGTTTACACTTACTGGTTGATTCGGTAGTTGCTTTGGAATTGTATAATGTTAGATATGCAAAATTCGACTTGCATGTTGCATTTGATAAGTTAGAATCCACAGTGCAAGCACATTGCCATTGAGTTGCATCACTTTTTTCAAACCGACCAATTTCAATGGAGCAATCAATCCTATCTTCTCCATTAACAGAAGAATTGAGATATCTATAACGTTCTTCGATAGTAACGGCTGTAGCATTGCGGAACCATGCGCATTTGATAGTTTCGTTGAATTGGCATTTCAAAATAACTGTTCCTCCTTCCGAAACAGTGGCATTTTCAGGATGAACACTAACAAATGAGTCTATAAATAAACGAAAATATTGAAGACTAAATGTTGATTGACAACAGGGTCCCACTTCCTAAAGAGGGCCTCCAGGCCATGGCTTTGGGGAACCCTATACCAACCACTAAGATAAAGTCCAGCTTGATGCTCTACAGAATTTACGATAAGCGATGAAGCTGCATAGTAAATAATGACGTCATTTATTACATTTCTGATAATGACATGAACACAATTTAATAAATTGCGTGATCATCATAATTTGAATGAATGACGTCATCGGAAATTTTAGGAATGAGTTTTTGGAAATTTTTTCGGACAAAAATCGAACATTTTTAATACATGTACATCCGAAACTTCAAAACTATCCCCATTAAGTCGGACTGAGTCGGAATTTTGGTTATGAGATCAATTTTTGATATTTTTTTACATAAAAAGTGGTATCATTTGGCATCCATTTAGGTAAAATGAAATTTTGTGTAAACTGTAATTAAATTGAATCGCTAGTTGCTTAGATTAAATGAGTATTGGCATTTTGTTTCTAATTTCCAAGGAATAAAAAAAATTTCAAAGATACTTACTGATCAGTTCGGGTTCGCCCAGCGATAGATACGCTGAACTTGAATATGTTGATAAATCGAAGAAGGGATTGAATGGTTTCTTATTCACGCATTGCCATCTGCCAACATCTTTGTCACGGAATTGCATAATTTGTAAGGAGCAATCCACGGTGTTTCTCTCATTGTCACATTTACGTAAATAGTAGTAACCCCCGACAAATTTTGAGATTGGAAGCTCAGACCATGGAGTCACCCATGCGCACTTATCGACGTTTTCATCAAATTTACATTTTAAAGTGATGTTGTATCCCCTAATGACAGTTGAACTCTCTGGATGGACGAGCACTTTAATGAATATAAAGTACAAAAATGACATTTTAACTCCAGTTGTTATGCCCATTGGTTATAAGCAGTATTCAAGAAATGCCGTAGCTTGACGTAGATGGAAAACGTAAATGTAATTGTAGATAAAGTTCGGTTTAGAGGGGCATGCGCACTAAGCATTGCTTTCTCTAAAGCATAATAATATTATATATATGTAAATTCACTGTTCAATGTAACATCAAAACATGTACTGTACGTACATAGTCTACATATAATATGGTATGTAAAATTTGTATTTACATGCATTTTGCATGGATTTATATATCGGTGTTAACATTTGATATGTTTATACTGCATTTATTAGATAGCTAATAGAAAAGAAATGCTTAGTGCGCAGCTAGGCGCCGCCAGACCGAACTTTATCTTCATTTAAATTTACGTTTTGCGTCTACGTCAAGATACGGCATTTCCTGAGTACGGCTATTGGTTTCTGAACCGCAGATTTTTTTATTATTTTGTTTGCATTTCTGAAGACCAAAATTTGATTCATAAGTGCTCTAAGAATGCTGCTATAATTGTTACTTAATTCAAATTAGACCAATGACCTACATCTATATATCAACTTTCAATTATGAACTGATAAGAAGTATAGAGAATTCAGTGGTACAATACATTTGAAATCTGATCGTAAATAATAGCGATAATGGTTGATCATCGAAGATTTATTATTAACTACATGTATACAACTATAATCAGTGTCGGGCATTAGTCGAATAAATTTTTAATCATTTTTAAACTTTAGGACTAATTAAAATAGTTATTCTTAAATTGAAATGACTAATTTAGTCGTTTATCGTCAATCCTATCGTAGTCGCTAGATCAGAATACAGTTTTAGCAGGAGAAGATTTTTAATCATGACTAAATTGAATGACTAAAATTCATGACTAAGTAGTCTACAAGTAAAGGAGAGAGGCTATTTTTAAATTTTCGACAGTTAAATTGATGAAAATTAGCCTCGGAGCAAGGTTTTTTTTTCCCTCCGAAATTTCGATAGCTTGGCAGCTATAGCTAGGTCTTTTGATAATTTTGCGAATTTTTTGACAGTTTGGCAGACTGCAACGACAATTTTGCTAATGTGCGAAAATCTTACAAATTGGTCGACAATGCTGCTTATTTTCGAAGGTTGACAAATTGTGAAAAAATTCAGAAATTTTCGAAAAAGTTGAAAAATGTTCCACAATTGTTAGTAAAAATTTGAAAAATTGTCATAAAATTAGCTTAACTGACGAAAAAAGTTGAATAATTGTCGAATATTAATTTTTTTTTCGAAAACTGCTTAGATAGTAGTTTTAAATATTGAATCAGCAAGTTATGTCTTCGAAATTAAAACTTAAATTCATCATCATTTGATTTTATAACACACTGACCTCATCAGCTTTTTTTCTAATTTTAATTTCTACGATTTTGTAATGCCCAAGCTTCAACTTTAATAAAGCATAAAAACTATAAAAATGCACATATTGTCTTACCTAGCGACGATGTTGTTAATAAGCCACCAAGAAAACCAATAATCACAAAATAAAATAATTTGATAATTGCCATTATTACACTGTATATTCTTCGTGAAACGACCAATATTAAGTTATTTAAATTCACATTATAGGTAATTAATACATTTCCGTTTTTTTCTGTTCATTTTTAGAAATTTTATATCTTGCTAGAATCATACTTCTCTCGATCAGGAATATTAATAATGCAGAAGCTTGTACTTGTACAGTATACATAAACGTTAAATTGAAAGTGAATCATTTGAGTAAATAGCCGTAATATCATTAAATAAACATTTTGCACGACGACGTAAATAAGTGGCAAAAACCTCTTGTCTTATATGCAAACAACCCCCCCTTCCCCCACAAATGTACAGAATGGGTGCCAAAATGAAAAATCAGTCAGTGGAAACAAATAGTAGTTTTCAATTTGTGCAGTAATTTTTGGTAAGGAACAGTATCAAATTCTTTGGCAAAGTCAAAAAATACAACATCAATCTCTTTTCCCACATCCAGTTTAGCCAGAATTTCATGTGCAAATAAAGCCAACTGGGTTTCGCAAGATCGACCCTTTCTAAAATCATGCTGTGTATCAGTGATCAGTGCATGGCTATTTAAATGGT
This sequence comes from Megaphyllum sjaelandicum, assembly GCA_034698745.1. Lineage (NCBI taxonomy): Eukaryota > Metazoa > Arthropoda > Diplopoda > Julida > Julidae > Megaphyllum > Megaphyllum sjaelandicum. The sequence continues at coordinate 5,500 of JAQGBX010007318.1, read as the reverse complement.
TCATGATATTTGCATAGATTATGTGCTTGAACATCTAACAAATCACAGAAGTCGGAGATACGGAGCGATAATTGGCTTTATAAAACTTGGAACCAGATTTGAAAATGGGACAGATGCATGAATCCCTCCATTCCTGTGGAACTGTTCCAAAATCTAAAAAATGTTAAAACAGGTCAGTTAAGAATAGAGTTATTTCGTAGGATAGTTCTTTTAGAACTCTAGGTTAGAGTTTGTCCGGTCCTGATAATTTATTTTCATTAAGGGATAAAAGAAGATTAAGCACTCCACATCCACGAACCACTAGTTTTGGCATTAAATTGTCCGTTAGCTTAGAAAGTTCAGATGGCAAACTTCCATCCTCAATAGTAAACACGCTTTGAAATTGGGAATGAAGCATGCTGGCAGTAGCTGTTTCACTTATACCAGCTTGTTTGTTACTGTTAACCAGGACATTTACAGCATTATTATTATTTTTTGCAAGGATTTGACATATTTCCAAAACAAATTAGGATTAGACTTTAGTGAAGTTCCTAAGATTGTATTTTTAAACTTTAAATGCGTTTTTAAAAGCAGTTTTTTAAGCTTTGATTGTAATTTAGTAAATATTGTTTTTAACGTAGTGTTCGCTCCATGCCGCAGCTTGTTTCTAACTAACCAATGCTGTCTGAGGATTCGGCAAATTTCAGTTGTGTACCATGCTAGTGGTTTATTGTTGGAAATGACTTACTTTTTGGGGAAAAATAGATCCAAACCACTGGCCAATGTGGTTTTAAAATGCTCCTATCTATTATCCACACTAGAATTTGTTTTGGCAGGTTTAAACTTAGCTAAGTTTTTTACTACATAATGTTTAAGTTCTTCCCAGTCTGCCTTTTTAATTGTAGTACTAAACATTTGTGAGAGCAGCTTACTTTTGGCAGAAATGAAAAATTTGAAACTATTAGTTGATCATAGTCACCTATGCCTAAGTCGGTCTTTATACTCAATACACTATCTGATCTATTTATAATAAGCAGTTCTAGTATACTAGTGCTACTTGTTGGAGCTTTGTTAAGTTGCTCTAGAGAGTGCTCAGTAAAAATATCCAAAAAAATTTAAAAGAGCTTAGAGATTAGGGGGTGGAAGGCGTGTGTGCATAATTATTTCAGTTAACCCCTGGTAAATTAAAGTCACCCCCAATAATAATTACCCCCATCTCTTTTGAACACATGGCTCGTTCGGACCCATGGCCAAATGCTCCAATGGGAGTCATGCTTACCAGAGGTGATCAGCCTGGGTCTGGCCCAGAAATCTTCTGTTGGACCCAGTGTGTGGCGCCAGTCGTTTGCCGAACACCGGGAGACTTACGCCACCTATGCTCCCCTGTTCACCGATGGTGCGAAGACCTCCACAGCAGTGGGGGCCGCTGTCATATGTGGCTCTCGGGTGATGTCCTGCGGCCTGCCCAGGCAGTTTTCTATTTTTTCAGTGGAGTTTAATGCGATCGTCCGTGCGCTTCTCTACATCCAAGCACACCAGCTGCGCCAGGCCACCATCTACTCCGACTCTTGCCGCTGCCTTGAGAGTCTCAGGTCGCTAGCGGTCTCTTTGCACCCCGCCCACAGGGTCGCCCTCTCTTTGCTGAGGCAACTCGTGGCCGCCGGATTTGCTGTGAGGTTCTGCTGGGTGCCTGGCCACTGTGGAATCGCCGGCAATGAGGCAGCTAACCATGCTGCCTCACGGGCGTTGCTCACTGCCCCTCGAAACTTGTCTGTCCCCTGTATGGACCTTTTGCCTGCCATTAGCTCTCTGCTTCATCGAGCGTGGGGTGATCAGTGGGCCACTGAGCCCCTCAACAAGCTTTTTCGCATCTGGCCGACTGTTAATCCCATGCCCCATGTTGCTGGGCGGCCACGCCGGAAGGCTGTCGTGCTGTCCAGACTTCGAGTGGGGCACACCCGCCTCACCCACAGCTATTTGCTGTTGGGTGACCCTCCACCTCAGTGCCCTTCCTGTCATGTGCTCTTGATGAAACGACACCTCTTGCTGGTTTGCTTCTGCTATGCTGCTGCTCGTCTGCAGGCATTTAGTCCCTGCCTCCCTGCCGGTCAACCTCCTACACTGTCCCTTGTGCTCGGTAGAAGTGGTCTCGTGCCTTTGCCTAACCTGTGTTTCTTCCTGCGTCAGTGTCGTCTCTTTGATGTGCTGTGACCCTGTCCTACCTTTCCTGTCCTCCATCTAGCTTCCGGTGTCTGTGTCCCTAACTGTTCTGTGTTACCCCCCATGCATCCTTCTTTCATCCTCCTGATCATCCCACCACTGTTCCAATGTCGACGTCCGGGCGCTTTTTGCCATGTAGGCACTATGCCCCCCAACCCACCAACCAACCAACCAATAATAATTACAGGGTCTTTGTTTTTAACGTAAACTGTCTGAATAGCATGAATAAATTCATATATGTGCTTAGGAAGGAGTTTGGTCGGTAAAACGAAAATAAGTATAATTTCTGCCCTTTTTTGAGGTACATGCTGCAAATTACTAGTTCGCAGTCAGATTCATGCTCAGTTTTCCTTGTCGAGTTATTATCTTTTGCATGTGCAATAAGTACTTCTCCATACCCATCAGTTCTATCTTTGCGGTAAACAGTTAAGCTGTCAAGAAAGAATTCTGCTGTAGAATGTTCAGGAGTGAGCAATGATTCAGAGCCAAAGATGATATTTGGTGCCTCAATTCAATTCAATGTTTTACCCTACAATTAGCAAGTAAATGCCATGTGGTAGAGGGGACGAGATAGGCGGGAGCCTATTGGTCCCTGTGAAACTGCACTGCACGCAGTAGAGGACAATTAGCAGGGAGGCAGTTCCATCGTCGAATGGCCAAAAGGAAAAGATACCAATAGTAGGAATTTGACCCAGCTCGGAGTTCGATCAAGGGATGTGGATGAGGCTGGCGGTTCCGACAGCATTCATTTGGCACACAGATGTAAGAGACAAGATGCGCATTGCCCGGAAGACCAAAACGCTTAAAGCTGCTCTTTACAAATCTTGCTGCTCTACGCTGAACCATTTGCAACTGCTGAGATTAGCCTACGTTATGAGGGTTCCAGACAGGGGCACAGTACTCCAGCACTGGGCGAACTAGGGTAGTATAACTGACCTCCTTGACGTGCTCAGGACAATTCCAAAACACACGCTGCATGAAATGGAGGCGCTGGTTAGCAAAACCAGTTATTTTGGTCAAATGGCTATTCCAGGAGAGATTGCTGGAAATAGTGACCTTGAGGTACTTGACCGTATCAACAGAGATGAGTTGGAAACCATCTAACACATATATTGGAGTGCACTTTATTCTCCACCGGGAGAAGCGCATGACAAAACATTTGCACTTGTTCAGGCAGAGCTGCTACTGTATGCACCATGAAGCCAATATGCCATGGTTCCTCTGTATATGTTCCGACGCATCACTGGTTTCATTAACCACCCCAAAAATGGAGGAGTCGTCCGCAAACAACTTCGAAGAGCTGTGCAAGGATTCCGGTAGAGGAAGAGAAGAGGGCCAAGAACACTACCCTGAGGCACACCAGAGGTGACATCCGCTTAGCCCGATTCAGCTCCATTCACCACAACTGTTTGTTTATGTCCTGCAAGGAAAGCAGTCACCCAGGAAGTGTCGAGCGGATTAATGTTCATCGCTTTCATTTTTAATAGCAGATGCTGGTGGGGGACAGCATCAAATGCCATGGCAAAGTCCAGAAAGATTGCATCAACATCTCTGCCATTGTTCGGGGAGCACTGAATATCATGAACAAACAAGGCAAGCCGCGTCTTACAAGATCGGCCCTTCCTGAAGCCATGCTGCATATCAGAAATGAGATTCTCTTGGTTTAGAAAGTGCACTGTTTTTGAGTATATTATGTGTTCCAGCAACTTACTTACAATTGAAGTGACACAGGGCGATAGTTGCTTGGTTTCTTAGGGCACCCACTCTTGAAAATTAAGCAAATGTTTGCTGTCTTCCAATCATCAGGGAGTTCACAACGATCAATAGACTGCTGGAAAAAGTAAGTATGGAATGGGCTGATAACTGGGGCAAGCTCCTAGAAGACTATTACTGCGATGCCATCTGGTCCCATAGACTTGTTTGTAGCAATGGATTGCAATAGATGCAAGACACCTTCTTTAGCAATGCGCACATTCTCCATCACAGGAATTTCACCACGAACTAACCTGGGTAACATAGGGTCTTCCCTGACAAAGATTCCCTGGAACTGCACATTTAACAAAGTAGCTGTTTCAGAAGGATCCGAAGTCACCACGCCATCACCATCATCTAAGGCCGAAATTGAGGTATGTCCCTTGCGTAATGATTTGACATATTTCTAGAAATATGTAGGGCTATCCTTTAAAGATTCACTCAGGGTGTACCTGTGAAAGTATGCATAAGAAACAGCAAGTAGTTTTTTAAGTAATGCCCTTACACTTTTGAATTTTGATTCATTGTCCACACTGGCACCTTCGAAGTCGGTTTCTCGCCAGCCGCAATTTTCGAAGGGAAAATACGGGAAAAATACGGAAAATTTGAACTCTTTTCTGAGTTCAAATTTTCCGTATTTTCCTAGTGCAAAATGTTTGCAAATTTGCAAAATTTCCCTTTTTTCGTTGTGCAAATTTGAAAAAGTTGTCGTGTTTTTGTAGTGCAATATCCTAGTGCAAATTTACAAAATTTTGTGTGTTTTCCTAGTGCAAATTTGGGAAATTTTCCGTGTTTTTCTATAGAGAGCGTACATTAATTACGTAACCACTTTTTTCCATTTTTGACCCCTCTTTCCTCCCCCCCTTGTAACCAAATGTAACCATCAGCCCACCCCCCTTAATATTACGTAACCATTTTGAAAATTACTCCCCCTTTAACATCGACACAATTTTTTTTCAACATTTTCCTAATAAAAAATTTCTGAAACATTTTTAACATTTTTTTATGTTAATTTTTAAAATTTTCATTAATAAATTTTGAAAATACTTTAAAAATGTTGTGGTCAGTTCTTGGAAAACCCAGGCTTAATAAACGAGGAAGAGCATAGCAAAACATCGGCAGCATCTCCAAATAAAACGCATCCAAAAATTAGTTAGTAAATTAACTGCATTAAGAGCGTATACATGAAGAATAAGTGTAGTTTCGACGGCAGGAATCCACAAAATAAATAAACTGTGCGACATTCCTACAACTTAAAGAACACAAAAACCACAAAAAACAAGTTAAATACTAGAGTATATATGCATTTTTAAATAAACAAATATTATAAACTACCGCATGCTAAATGATATTACACTCTTCAATTTTTTTCAATTCAATTTAACTCAGTACCCTACAGTCAGCAATTGAATGCCATATGGTAGGGGGGTCAAGCCCGTTTTTTGGAGAAAGCTCGTACATTATTTGCGACATAGTAATCATTGTTAAACTGAACTCGAGTTAAATCTGAACTATCGTCAGGAAGATTATTCCAACGTCTAATCGCACT
>JAQGBX010007317.1:0-11554 GCA_034698745.1 Megaphyllum sjaelandicum | reverse complement strand
GTATTTTGTTAGGAGAGCCGCATCTTGACATCGAAAGAGCCACATGTGGCTCCGGAGCCGCGGGTTGCCGACCACTGCTGTAGGCGAACCATAAATCAACCCTGCGTTTTAAAATGCATTGGATTTTATTTTAAAATCGTAGTTTAAAGCAAATTTACGAGAAATCTAGTCAAAATTTTAGGAAAAAAAACCTGTTAAAATGTTAGGAAACTCGTTAGGAAATTGTCGTAAAAAGCAAATTTGCGAGAAATTTTGTGAAAATTTTAGGAAGAAAAACTGGAGCCATTTTAAACTGTTGTGCAAGGCCGGTCTCGTTGCGTGTCGACGCTGGTCACCTGACATCGATCCGCATTGATTGGGGCAGGTGAGGGTGAGACTTAGCAGCTGCCATGGCGACGGGATAACAACAAGGAAAGCATGGTCGGTGGAGTACATATAAGCCGCAGCGAACCGGAAACTGGTCGTTATCAAAAATGTAGCCCGAGCGAGGACCGCTGCCGTTCTCCGGGATTTCGTGGTCGGCCCTCGCGGCACCGGCATCTCAGTGCTTCCAACGCTACGATATTAACAGTAGGCTGGAAAACTTTGCAAAATTTTGGAAAGGTAAGTGTTTGTTGTACCAAAACCATAAGTTTCCACAACTAATCATTTCTTTTTCAAGAAGCTATCATTTTAAGGTATGTGTAGTTAAATCAAAAAAAAAAAAACCCCATCTTTGATGAAGTTACGATTCAGGTAATCAAAATGTAATTTTTTTTATGATAGACTTGGAAATAATGCAAAGTTGTGTACGTAATGATTGGAAAAATAGCGTTTTTTTGAAGTTTTACGTGTACGATTTTCATATTACTTCATCAAGCTCTTTTTTTAAATATACTGTCGACTACATGTACACGTATATCATATATATAAACCAAAGTTCTTAAGTGGGAGTGGTTCTATAAAAAAAGTAAAATGCAATTTGAACTCACTTTTAAATGCAATGTATCAGAGAATGCAAAAATATATAATTTAAACAAAAGTACTTTTTAAGTCAACTGCATACGTTATAGTTTTTTTTTTTCAAAACAATGTAAACAGTACCGCCTTTGAATAAAATAACAGATTTTTCCCCCAAAAAATAGTCTGCCGTGTAGAAAATTATCGAATTCCAATTAAGGAAAAACATATGAACAATGTGATATTATTTGATAATTTAGAAGGAAATTTAAGAAATTGTAATTTTGCGATAAAACAATTGCTTCCGTAACAATTCCGTGGACAAATTTCGCATAGAATTTGGGACCATTAAGGTAATTTGGAGACACCATTGCCAAAAGCGATATAAATTAGAATATTTTAGCATTTACTTAGTTGTTTAACCAGAGTTTGCAAATCATATAGTTCCCATTTCTATAAACTTGTGAAATTCAAATAAGCCACACGATATGTTATTTGTTTAACAAAAATAATCATTAAAACCATTTCTTTAAACTACTTTGCATTGCAAAAATTAGGAATAAAAAATTCAATAAAAGGAAACTCCAATTTGTTTCCTGAAAAAAAAAACTAAAAAAAAAGAATTTAACGAATGCTAACTATATAGTCTTCAAAATGACAAAAAAATTAAATATATTATAAGTTCCTTACAGAAAAAAGTTTTACGTAATGCCATTTTTTCAACAATCAAAACACAATAGATTCTCGATAAATATATATACTTTAAGCATTTCAAATCAATTAATATTTTGTTATGAAAAAAATATTCAAGAAATCATTTTATAAGGTAATATACATGTAAATGCCATGAAAATGGTAGGATAAATAAATCCTAGTAAATGAGAAATGAAGAGAAAGCGAAAATTTAAAGTTTTTTTAATTATACCATGAAAATGTTCATAACAGTTAATTTCCCTGAAAATGCATGAAATATGAACATACAAAGCAGAACATGTATCAATTAATAAATATTAAATTCGCATCCAGGCAATTGCTTTTGCATTTAAAAAATTTTAAAGGAGAGTAATCATTTCGTTGGATATATTTTATAAAGTTTGTATCTTTATTAATAATTTGCAGCCATAAAATGACCAAGTTGAAAACACAGACAAAATTAACATCGTTTAAATTTTCTTCCGATTATCCAAATAAACGTGTTTATCTAATTCTCAGTTTTATATTTAGAATTTACAAAATTTATTTAACCAAAACAAGGTTAATGACTTTTGCATTAGCAATCCCATAGGTTTTTGTTAGATTTTTTCCAGGTTTCAATAAACATTTTCCATGTTTTTCTTTGAAAGTGAGCGTTTTTAGCAAAATTTTTGAGTTTCAGAAAATCCACTTGGGAATTGGGATACAATGATTTGGAAAGGGTCCATCCAACCCATCAAGAGAATTCCCCTAGGGGCGATCATGAAACGCTTGACCGCTAATTGGTTCCACTCGAGTGAAAAAAATCCTTCTAATTAATTATTAATAACTAGGGAGCTATGCACGCAAGCACAATCATAAACAGAAGACTTTTAGTATACATCTACTGCTGGGTTTTTATTGGGAAGACTTTTGCTAACTGTAAACTGCACGCATGCGCATTTCGATTAGTTACCGTTTCACAAAACTATTACAAAAACAAAATGGCGACTTTGCAACAGAAAGCGTTTTTTGTGCTCGAAAAGTATTGATAGGGACACATTTTAGCGGGTATGGGACGAACTGGACTGCTGTATAGACGTGTGTCATGTGACGCGAGAATCTCACATTGAACATTTGTGATGGTATAATTAAAAACTTGAAATTTTGCTTTCTCTTTATTTCTCATTTACTATTGCATCTGCAATACTTACAGAAATATTTCTTTCTCTTCATGTCTCATTTACTATTGGATACTTTCCAAAATATTTTTATTTAAAACCCGATGAATGATTATTTGGTAATAACCCTGTATATGACCTCACTTTCGAAGTGCGCATGGGAATCTGGAAAAAATTGCACGATACATAGGCCACCACAGGATTATATTACGTATACCATGCATAAGGTGTTAAGGTATACGGTTTCAAAAATGATTGCCTTTGCTATAGATAAACTGCATGTGTAGGAAGCAGGAGCATTCGTTCCATATATCATTTTGCATTATTATTTAATTTAATTATTTATTTAGGAATAAACGAGGAAATTCACACCATTTTTGATTTGCAGCGGAAAAACAGCATCAAAATATTTAATGTACTTTCGAATACAAAATCTATTCATGGGTAAGTGATAGTATCTAATGGGGCATTTTCTTAGTTTTTAGAATGTTGGTCCTTATTAGCACCGGATTTATGTGCACTATTGTAATATAAGCCACGCCTAAGAGCTGCGTGACGTCAGTATATGCAAGTTATCTATAGAAATTCATGTTATATTATCTTTCTTTGTAAATTTATTAATGTACTTTACAGAATGACCTAAAAATAATAAATATATTCCGATATTAAAATTGGGACAGGTGGGTGATAACTCCAACTTCTCAGTCTCAAGTTTCAACATTTAAAAAACGGATAAAAGATAAACATGCACATTAAAGATGAACTGTGTTGGTAAAATACATTATATCTAAATAAAGGTTAATACGGATAATACCTTGAATTATTAATTTAGTGTCAAATTTGCATAAGTTGCTAGACAAAAATGAACAATTTCCGAAGATAGTTCGTTACATGCAGTCTCTCCAATCTTATCAGAAATAAATGATGTCTGCATGCACTTCTTGGCAATTGACCAAGACTGACTCACAGTCTCACCAAACTTGAGACCATGTTCCCCCACCTTTAGACTGTTTTAATCGTGGGCAACTGTCAATATAGAATTTAACCCTCAAATATTAAACCGTTTAAAATTTTAAAGCAGCATCTGAAACGGGAATCAATCTATTTCTTCCTTTATTCCAAACTCTCAAAACCTAGCACAGAAAGGCAGCATTAAAAATATGTCGAAAACAGAAAAAACACTTGCACACAAATTTATCATTCCATGTCTAATACCACGTACCTTTCTAGCAGGTTTCGGTCCAAAATATTTTTGCAAACAAAATTAAACTGTTAATTAACATACAAGATAGTATAGTTTTCGAGCACATTTTCACGACCTGCGCAGATCCTTTTTTTTGAATGTTGAAATGTCTGTTTCATTCAATTTTAATGTAAAATTTGACTTTCATTCGATTAATGGGGGGAGGGGGGCCCTTAGGCTTACACAGCTTAGGGCCTCGAAATCTGCTTCTGATTCCGGATCTTTGACTGAGACTGAGTACTCCAAATATGAAATGAATTGTGTACACTGTTCTTCTGCACGTGGTATGGTGCAAATCAAACCAAACTGTCCGGACCTTATGCAAAATGCATGGTTATAATGATGTACTGCATGATTATAAACATATTAAACAGGTTATATTTTCATTTCAATCTACATAGAAACTTTGCAGTTTAACATGCAGTTAGATGTAATATAGAAATCGCTCTACTAACAATTGCATCAAGCATTCAGTTTACGATTACAGTAAAACCTGCCAAAAAAAATGCAATGTGGTCACTGTACACAGGTGGTCAATAATACAAAGAATGCCTGAATTTAAATTAATGAGCATGTACACATGTAGACTGTAAAACATGTAGTAAAAAACCACAAAACCAAAAAAGCATGCACAGAATCATCATGTCCAAGGGTTAAAGCAAGATGTCACGTGACTCATCTGTATAATCTGGTCATTTTTAAGGTACATTGGCAATGTAAAAATTGCAAAAAAGACAACACGCACTGGTCACTGTACACAATAGACAGGTGGTCACTATATAGACCACCTGTACGATACCACAATATACTGTATCGAAAATCATTACAGGAAGACGAGCATCACCCTTATCGGGCATTAATTTTATTCTCTTAATAACTGGGATAAAATAAATGCTTCAATTTTAGGTTGTTTTTATTAAAATTTAATTTTCAATGTATCAATTTTTAAAGATATTATAGTTGGGGTTATTGGCACTTATTTAATATATTGTATAAGAGGGGGTAATTTTGTAATATTTGCTCTAAGAGGGGGATAGTGGCGACATTTGTTACTCAAAAAGGGGGTAGTAGTTTAAAAACGTGTGGGAAACACTGATCAAACATCTGAATTTATGACCGTCAATCGTCATGCAAACACATGTAAGCTACATATTCCTTTAGTTTCGATTTTAGATTGTGTCATTATGTCATACATGATTTGTGTGAGTACTGGAGCTTGAAGATACCCATGTCATAAATGCATGAGTATTATGGAAAATCATGCACCCTCATGATGAGCTTCAATCATAAACTGCATCTCCGAATACATGTAGTTTTTGAATGGTTTTGAAAAGAATGAGCACTATTTTATCAGAATTTTATTTTCATGGATCTTTTGCGATTCTGCAGGTGATTCAAAAACCAGCAGAATTGCTTGATGAGTTAATTACGCCGAATTAGTCATTATGACGCTATTCAAAGAATAGGCAGCGCTATATTGTAGCCATCCTCTGATGCGGATTGAGTTCATAGAAACTGGTTTTTTGTTGTTTTATTCTTTTCCCCATTAAGAGAGCATATTGAATGGGCTTTTATCGTAAAAAAGGATTTTGGCAATTTCCGAACACTCTTAGACACAAAAATAGTATTCTTTTAAAGTCGCAGGAATTTCGATGTTCTTGATGAAGAAAATGCCCCTCGCGATGCCAAGTATAGAGTGTGTGGTGGGCCTAATGTTTTAGATGATGAGGGAAATTAAGGGATTTCGGTTGTGTTCTAAAAAGCAAATAAGGTTTTTGGCAACAGAGTGTGGAGCCGTAACTTTCAAAGCTTCGGGGAATCGTATATTTTCTGTAACAATGCAACAACTTAAAAAGCTCTTTTGGAGAAGGCATATAGCGTTTCTGTGACGACAAATCCGAAGACGCGTACTCCATTTAGGTGGTTTATAGACTTAAGTGTCCAGGAAGTTCAAGGCGGAACATCGATATTTTTCTTTTGCTAGCATAATTGTAGGAAGCCACGAGAATTATTATTAGTGTGTTATAATTATGGTAATGGCCATTTTGAAATTTTTAACACTGGTGTATCATTTGTAGGCGTAGGCATTTCCTCGAACACTCATCACGCGTTTTCAGCAACATTGTCGTCGTGGGCGCTTTAATTTCCTTTTTTATGTCATTTCCTTATATATAGGCGTTACGGCGAAGTACTATAGAACTTAATTGTTTTTCAGTATATTAACCTATATTACGTGCACTTTAGCCACCTTATGTACTGCATATAAAAAATTATATACTTATAAGGGGCTGTGCATTTTCCACGTGGACACTTTTTTGACATTTGGGTACCGGATGTTACACGAGTTATCTGGCAATCGGCATGTTTTAGTTGGTACTAAGTAATTTTTTCCATGATAGGAAAATGGTAGTACAGTACTTCATGATGGTCGAAGTTAGGTTTTCAGTATAGATGTAGAAGACAATGGGGACTCTTGGGAAAAGAACCCGAAACTTCTGGGCTTAAGAACAAGTTTAATATGCGTACGACATTCGTCTTTTAAGGTTTCCTGAAATACAAGTTTGCCCTAAAAATTTTATTTGCCAAGATATATTACCGTCCTCTGACGCAAATTGGATTTTGTGGAATTCGACGAGACCGTATAGGAGTGGGTTTGCTTCGGAGAACGAACGTATATGTTATCGATGTTTTGCTCCAGTTATTGGTATCCATTTTGGTGTTGACTTAACAATCGAATTATTTCTCGGTGAGATTTGTTCGTGGATGAGAGCTGGTTTTTTAGGCTTAGAAGACAAAGTTGACACTGATAAAAGGCGGTAAAGATCCGGTGGGCTTAAAGAGTTTCCCTCTTAACTGATAGTCATGAAAATTGCGCTCTGACGTGCAATTTTACCTGACCCTAACGACCAGAAATAGCGAGGGGGTGATGAATTCGATCGGGGAACAATGGCTCTGATTTCTTAGTTACGGATGACACGATGGAAGGTTTGTTATTTGTCAAAGAAGATAATCGGACAAATTTATATTGACAAATACACAGCAGTTGATATAGTTTGCTAACAACATTAGTACCAATCAATGACAGAATATTGTTGCCAACTCAGTGAGGAGATAGTTACTTTTTACTTCATTTTATAGTTGTTTTCCTCGTAACAGTGGCGCCCTTCACCGACGTTTACCGTAAATCCTGTTCACATGTAGGCTACTAACGCGAATCTACCGGATTTCATTTACGTGCACAAGAATAATTTTAATTGATTCATTATATGTATGGAATTAAATGTGTACTGAATGAAAAGTTAATGAAACGGGAGTTGTCCCTTCTAATTGAGTACATATTAAGCGTTAAATGTTTTGTTTTATCAAATTTAATTTTTCGTAGTAGTTTTACATTGAGATATGATAAGACGTAAATTAGAACGAAACATGGCTCGATATACAGATTTCATTCAGGAACTATTATTATTATTACGAATATTTTAATCTTGCAATTTCATGTTTCAAATATAAAAAATACACGCAGATTAAAAGAAACTCAGCTCCGTTTAATTAGAAAGTAAAAATGGTTTTAATTGATAACAACTCGACTCGCTCGTGACCTGTTTTTAAAATTGAAAATGCTTGGTAAAAAAAACGTTTACGCACCAGCACCATATCACAACTATGGAAATGCACGGAGATCTGCAAGACAGGCATGGAAATGAGTACGTGTTATGTCGCAATAATTCCAAACAAATTTACAAGCATTTAGCATGCAGAAAACGCAAGTTGAAATAATTTCTCGGAGAATGCAAATTCGGCGAATTGGCACATAAAATGATCATAAAATTGAAATAAAAAACTTTCAAGATACTCTCAACTCTCATCCGCCTGTTCGATGAGGTTCTTGGGCCCCAAAAATGACTTTCATATTTGTAAGTCAAAAGTTGTTCACATTTCACACAGCTATAGCTAGCCAGTGACATGAATTTACAGCAGTTGAGTATGCACGTGATATGTGCATACTCAATGTGACTGATAATGGTTATCTGAAGTTAAACCCTTCCTGTTTGCATTGCAGTGCCGTAACCCGCGGGTGGAGCGTCCATATGGCGTGAGTCTTGTTCGTTCTCCGTATTTGATGTTAGACTTTCATATGTCTCTCTATCTGGGCCTCCTGTTAATATCGTGCCGACGGAGACCTTATATAACGAGTAAACGTTTTTTAACAACCGGAAGCGTAGAATTGCAGTCGACTCGCGTTTTTACGAACATGTTGAGATCCCAAAAAGGTAATAAAATGGAAATTCCCGAAATGGGAATGGCTTTAAAAAACCAAAAAAATGCAATTTGCACTTGCCTTTATACGGTGTACCGCGTACATGTTTAAGGTAGGCCTAATACAAAAATTCTCTATACAACACAAATATTTTGGTACTTATCGAAATTCATTTTGATGCATGTGTTGTCAACATCGGTTGTGGTAGCAGTTCCCATTTTTCCCTTCCCTCCCGCCTACCTTCGTATGGCTTATATATATACTGTGCTATTACCAACTTGGAAGACCCGAAATTCAACCAATTTGGGAAAAATTCCTATTCTTGGAAGGAGAAAAAGTGAAGAGAATACCGACTGTATTGAGTTTGTAAAAGATCGTCGAAGGACGTGTAATTTAAGTTCATTACCCGTAGCGAAAATTTACATTACATGTAAATCTGTGAGATACTTTTCGAGAACCAGAGCAATGGTTCGTAAAAACGTTGTTTTTCGTGAATGGAAGGTGCGTAAAAACGCGAGTCGACTGTAGTAGTGTTTTAACGCTTTTTCGATCACCAACTTGCCAGTCTTCCACTCCAAATAAGGTTTCTGCAATTCTTGAAGTGCTTTATGACTAACATGTAAGCACATGTAGTTAACAGCAAGGCAGTAACAGAAATTACTGTAGCGCTGATCGGTGCCCCGAATACAAAACCTTCGGTGTTTGCCTGTATAATCTCTAAAAAGTATATAACTGAAAATATCGAGAGAAATGTAAAACAATGAATATCAATGAAGATGAAGATGGGTGCATTGCTACTTTAAATTTCTAACGATGGTAAATGGCATTCGAAATTGAGGGTTCGATATGGAGCCAGTGGGATGCTTGGTCTGGATTATAACATTATGTACAGGGTAGTTGTGAATTCGAATCTCGATAGGATATAATTAGGTAAATGGACTAAAGCACGTTTAGTTATGAACTGTGCACTCCGTGGACAAAATATATTGCTCAACATATAGTCGAGCATCATTCAATATTAGGAATGCACATTGCACGATCCTCCAGTTATGTTGTTGAGCAGTATAAATGTACATTTAGGTTCGGTTGCACCAACAGAGGTTAAAAATAACCTAGGGTTAACTTACCGTTGCATTGCACAAGCACGGGTTAGGGAAAAAATGGAAAGAAAGGTTAACCCACCCAGTAGGCAGGGATAACCTCGGGTTATTAGGAAAAACAACATGGCGGACACTACGAATGAATCTGACGAAGCTAGGAAATTGCGCGTGCTACTCCACCTGGTCACGCAGACAGGTGCAGCCAGGATGCGCAATCTGGCAGCATTAGTCACAGCACAGCCCTGTGAGCACAGCACAGTGCGCACAGTCAGTTTGTTCCATTTTGGTTTCAGCGGGTTAAACATGGGTTCCATATAACCTAGGGATATTTCATCGAGAGTTAATTGGTGCAACACAAACTTCTAATTCGAAGGTTAACCTGGAGTCAAATTTTAACCCGAGGTTAGTAAACCTCAGATTTAACCTAAGTTGGTGCAACCGGCCCCAAAACATGTTAGCTTTCAACTTTTAACGACATTGTGGTTGCCAATCAAAAATATCGACGTTAAGAAATGCAGTACTTGAAATTGGTTCTAAAAACATAACGTGGTTTTATGAGGGAGGGTACGTATGTCATAAAATTTAAAAAAGGCGATATAAAACACAGGTAAAAGTGTCAAAGTTAAAAAAAAAGTAAAAATAACCACCGTAACAATAATTCTTACATACTGTATATACTGTGTATATTTGACGTATTCTATGGGTTTGTCACCATTCTAAACATTTCGATCCGTTGTATGGGGCGTTTATCCATACCGGTATGTAAACTCAACTGTCTAGACTAGGCAACACTTACGGCTCGCGTATTTACCTGCAGATGAAACACGTTTTTAATGTAGTCGTTGAGTTTGCGTACCCGTGTATTTCGTGATTCTAGTCTGTACGTCAAGTTAAATATTTTTTAATTGTTCAAATATACTCGAAGCTCCGCAAAATGTATACACGTAGGGGCCTATACTGATAAAATAACTTCCGTTATGCTCGAAAAATGAATACTTACTTTGGAGAATGTCAAGGCCTGTAATCCAAACGGAGCCTAGAACAGCGAAGGTGGCCGCTATCAGAGTGAACTTTCTCGCAACTTCATTGTCGGCCTTCAACGAAGGGATTCCAAAAGTGCAGGTCAATAAAATCAGCGTTAATCCAACGGCCAGGTACACGCTTCTCATATACGGAATGGCTATGACGGCAATTAATAAGATTGATACGAAAAGCATGACGACCGATTCCAAGAAGATGCTTTCGGTATCTAAAGTGTACCAAGCCATTTTTCACACTGAAGCGTCAAGACGTTCAATCTCTCCAAACGTTCTCTGTTGTTGGCGTCAAATTGCTTTGGTTCCCTGTGTTCTGCTTATTTTGAATTGATCTTCAACTGAGCACAAAAACTCCACCTTTTCCCTACTCCGCTACAACATTGCACTGCATGCCCAATATCCCCACCCATGCAGCTCTCTTGCGGTAGCCTCCAAGACCTGCATGCTCTATAGGCCTTCTAGGTCACATGTGCAGTATTCTGATAGACTGGTCCAAGTATGATTCATACTTAGAAGGCCGCCACCGCCAGGGTATTTCCAAAGATTGACTCCTCCGTTAACTTCGTAGCTTCCTGGTGCAGGTACTCTCTCTTGCAACCAAAAACTAACCCTGAAATGCATATTGTATCTATGATGTACCAGCGTTTCTATTTTTTCCTACTAGCACTTCCTAGAATTGAAACTTCGTCCAGTGGCATTTAAGGTTGAAACTGGTTAAGAGAAATCAAATGAAACAAAATAAATGCAATATTGCGCGAGGTGTTTTCGGTTTCAATTTAAGCATTGGGCTTTAAAACCAAAATGCATAATTAATTGATAGCCCAAGCTCGATAAATCGCATGATTTATGTGAGCAATTGCGGATAAAATTACAGAATTGCTACTACGTTCATCGCCTTCGTGCTGCTTCTCGTCTCTAAAATGCTGGTTCGCACTTAGGTCGAGGTCGGTGAGAATTTTGAGGATGTGCAAATTTCACTAAGTGGTGGCTCTTCATGAAAGTTTAAAACCAGGTCCCGTTTAGATCAGTTTGATCTCTGCATGTTAATTAAGGGGGTCTATTCACCGATTTTTGTGAGCGGAGCCTATGAAATCCTATGGGCGAAATTTTGAAACTTTGATTTT
>JAQGBX010007316.1:0-11554 GCA_034698745.1 Megaphyllum sjaelandicum | reverse complement strand
CTCCTGATCGCATGAAAGGGGTTAGAAAATCCAACAACAATTTTTACCCGGGCAAGGCCGGGTATTACCGCTAGTTCCTTATAAAAAAATCCTTCCGTACATTACATCCGAGACGTCCGAATTATCTAATTTCAGCTTAGGGCGCTCTCCATAAGTTCCTCCTCAAATTGTGACGGATGGTCCTCCCCAATGCATAGCGAGCCTTTAAAGTGCTCATACATCAAGTTCACTGTTTCAACGTTATTATTATTGCAGATTGCTGGGCTATCGGCTGAACGAAATTCAATTAGGTTTAGGGTAAAAACTTCTTGCTCCAACACCTTTTATTATGAATTCTTCAATTTGTCTCCAGCCTAATTTATACTCCTTTTCTCCGATGCAACTCGCCGAAAATTTAATCAATTTTCAATTTATTTTCAACGGGAAAAGCTGCCAGAAGAACGAGAAAAAAAACACGTCTTTGAAACAACATCTGAGTAAATTGGGGAAACGTTGAGCTTCATTAGACGGACCTTATAGGACGTTGGAGAAATGGCCGGAAGACGGAGAAATGATTGGGGGGAAGAGGAGGGGCAATGGACGGACTTGCTGAATTTGCTTCGTCGACGTTGTTTAACTTGGAAATCTTGAAGACGCAACTCAATTTACACTCTCATTGCCTAGTAATATAGGAAAAGCCGGAAGGAAACTCGCAGTTACGCATCTACTGCTAGAAGCTAAAACCAAATTTCCTACGTCTTGTCGAGAAAACCACCCTTTACTTGGGCACTAGCCCGTGGCCATTTCCTTGGATGGGCAACGGGATGCGAAAATGTCAAATTGCCAAAATTTGAAATTGTCAGTTGCTTTCCTCGGGCTAAACTTATTTGCGATAGAGACGAGTTGACCTTTGACTTTTATATTTAAACTTCTGCGAATAATAATTTTCAGAGCGTTATTGAAACATATGCTGAACGTATAACAAACTCCCCGATGGAGTTGACTCTTTAAACAGGATATGAAGTGAATGATTAATGTAATGATAAATCGATGATGAAGTACCATTTCAGTAGCATACTGAGCAAAACATATTTCAAACTTTAATGTTAGCTAAATTGCATTAATTTTGATTGAGAAATCAGAAAATGCTGGAGCTTAGGGAACAAATTCAAAAGCTGAAAAATGCAAATCCTTGTAAATGTCCTTGTAAATGTCACCTGGAAATATCATGGAAAAATGACCTGGTTTGAAAAAGTCAGGGAAATTTAACTTAAGTCACAATGCAATATTATTGCTTCTATGTGGTTATTTCAGGGCACATTTACAAACTTTTTAAAATGTTTTTTAGAATGCAAACTTTTTAAAATTCTTTTTAGAATGCAAATTTCAAATATTTTCAATAATTTAACAGGTTAATTTGCGAAAGATTTCACGTTTTCAGAGTACCAATTTGTCAAATTATTAAGTTTTCAAGGACAATTTTCGAAATTTTCAAGAGTCTCCGAGGACATTGTCCTCGTTTTTCGAGCAGAAATGTGCACAATTTGGAAAATTTTAGCAATACAAATTTGCAAGATTTATTAGCACTGTAAAATTTTCCACGGTTTTCAAGTACAGATTTGTAAAGCTTTCCACGGTTTGCGAGAAAATTTTTTTGCAAAATTTCCAACCTTTTCAGTCTTCTTTTCACATTTTTAATTCCGTCATTTTTCGAATGCCAATTTAAAAAATTTAGAAAAATATTGTCATGCTAATGTTTTTTAAAATTACGTTAATTAAGTCTTCAAAATATTGAATAGTGTCGTGGATAGATTTTATAAAATCTTGGATGGCAATCTTGACATTGTCGTTGGTCCGGGACATTTTTTTAAAAAACCTGGAAAAGTCAAAAAACTTGCAAATAAAATTTCTAGGACAACCATGTTAAAGGCTCTATATGTTATTCAAGTTATTATTTAGCTAACAAAACATGAGAACACTTTCTGAGTATCTTCTTGTAAAAATTCGCAAAATTGAACGTGGTTAACATCACGGTGGCAATTTTCATATCATAAATATGCAAAACTGTAATTTTCGACAGCGTTACAACCGTTATTCCCGTCGTTTCCTGAGCCCAATTTCAGAGGCTGGTTGCATATTCATGGCACTGAACATGGCTAGGAGGCTTTCCAGTTTTATACTGAATCCACTTTGTATACTAAAATACGAGAAACCGAATCAAAATCCAGTTCACGTTTCGCCCAAGTCGGTTCCTTAAATCCCACTCAGGCTGTTAGCAATGACAAAAACAAGCTTCACGATTTTTTTTTCTATCGTTTTCCAGCTTTTTTGTAAATAAGTTGGGACCTAAAAAAAAACCATCCGTGTACGGAATTACAAAATCCTAGTTTGTTAGCACCTCGCTCGAAAATCTACTAATGCTGTTGACTTTTCTCCCTTTAGGTTTATATTTCCAAAATAGTATTTGAAGGAAACACGCACAAAATTAATCAGCGCATCATCAGCGAAGGATTTTTACCAAAGACTTCTGAAGTCGAGAAAAAATTTTTTTTAAAGTTTTATAAATAAAAAAATTGAATTGGGAGCTGAACTTGATTTCGTTATATATGGGTTGAAAATAACTTGTAACTTAAATTGGCATTACTTCTTCGAACGTAGAGAAAACTCATGGTTTGAAAATGGGGTTTCCTGTTTTAAACTTTGTTTTATTGAAATCAAGTTGTGATGAAAACGATTAATCTTACCCCCCCCCCTCCCCAAATACACGTTCTGTTAATTAGTTTAATAACTACGCTAATGCACTTATAAAAATTATACTAAATTGCAAAAACCGTGTAATTCTTAAAAAAACGCCAGCCGACAATAGCTAGGATTTCATCATTCTTGTCGTATAGTGAAGTCATGAACACTTCATACTTTTAACTTTATCGACAGAACAATTTCAAATTTTAACATTAAGCTCTCAATACGATCATTTCATTCACCTCTTATTTCACACTGCCATAAAAATTTATCACGCTTACCATTTTAAAATCCATTAAATTTTCAGTTACGAGTTGGTTCAGCTATAACGCAATCATAAATATTTTATATATAGCATCAGCAATTCAATCTGCCTCAAAACTGCATTTCGAGGTCTGGCACTTTTATTTAAAATTTAAGTTGAGGAAAGGGTAGAAACCACCAGAATTTCATTAAAATTTATCACATTTCGTGAGTGGGTTGTGCTTTTAAAAAAAGTCAATAGTGAACAGTTTTCTTGCTTAGTTTTTTACAAGTCGAACCAGTGGTGGAGAAAAACGGTATTGACCAGAGTGAAACTGGGATTGATATTGATGCGCCTTGTGTCTATTACCTTGACGTTGATAAATCGCCATTTTAAGATAGAAAACGATTTAAGTGTGCGGGGATGATGAAGCTGTTGAAAAATTTCCCAAAATTCGGCAAATTTCACGAGGGGTACTCAAATAGACTTTGCAATTTTATTACTCGTCTTCTGGCGTAAAAGCTACTTCCACGCTAGAAGAAACATTGAGAAAGTTCGTACATAAAGGTCATCTCGAGGAAATTTATATTCGGAAATAAATTGCGAGAAATGGCAGGAAAACTATTTCAACTTTAAACCATTTTCTGTCGCTGCACGCATGAAGCGATATTTTCAGAATATTTCTTTACTGTATATGGCAGCACTGTTTAAAATGGAAACGAGGGTGCGTTAACTTGACAGCACTGCTTATTCCATCCAATGACGTTTGTCTTTCCTGATTGGCTATCCAACAGAAAGAAACTTTTGTGCGTGACTGTAAAACCTATGACGGCAGTTTCTATCTGCTAAGAAACGTAATTTTTGTTTTATATTCTGGAAATATATTTTCAAAGGAACGAGGAACACACGAGGAAATATCGAACAATAATGTAACTGGAAACAAATTTCGGGATATAAATTGCCTCGTGTTTTCAAGTCTGTTTTCGTAAACAAAGTTATGCACTTTACAAAAGATTGTTTAAGAAACATAAGGTTATGTAAGCTACATAAGATTGATTTCAGAAACATTATGTACATTACATTACTTTACATAAGAGTATGTTTTCAAAAACTAATGGCAACAGTTAGCAACAAGAAATTCCTCTAATATCTTTCCAAGTTTTCTTCCGCAAACTGAGTGTCCAAGACTCATTTTGGTCAGTAGGTCCAAGTAAAGATGAACGTCCGTGACACCTACATGCATTGTCAGAATTTCATCATAGTTACGACATTTTTTGTTGTATTTCCCCATCAATTCTGCACTTTGTCGAGCCAATCACCGTGCTCCATTCTCCTCAGGGAATCAGCAAAATTGTTAATGGCCGTTTTTGAGAGGTCAACCTTTGTAAAGCTAGTTCTTCCGTTTGAGTACCTCTATCGACTCGATGTTTTCGCACTTTCTCAGGTGGGAGACGCAACAGCTTCTAGAAACCACTTTTAAAACGAGAGCGACGAAATTGCCTTAAAAATGCTCCCATTGCCAGTCCAAAATTGAAAATAAATCAAACGGCCTTTGCGCACAGCTGCGGTGCATTGCGGGGGCCATTTGGGAGTAGCTATTTCGTGATAAGTTTTCGTTGTTTTCCTATATATTTTCTTTTTTTTTTCTTTTTCTCTATACGTACGGTGTACATCGGTGAATCCAAAATAAATGGCCGTGATACGGTGGAGTGAGCATTTCGAGCAAATTGTTTACAGATGTTGTAGATTGGATCATTCCAGCGTACCGCAATCGTTGCCAATGGCTCTGTTAAAACAATCCTGTTTCGAGATATAATTTAGCTTTGCCCAATGCAACTTTTTACTGCACTTTCTTCGCATAAACGCTTAAAAACATCGTCGCTAAAATATAGATTTGCGAGGCTGCTGCTGCAGCTGATCGTGACTTTTATCGTCATATTTGTCATTAAATAGCAGATTGCTCGGCTGTATTGGAAGTTATCGGATAAATACTGTGTCAACGAAAAATAAATTTACGTTGAATATCAAAAGTTATGTAATTGAAATATCGCGCTTGCTCGTTCATCGACAACTTGTAGGAAAATATTTTAAATACAGTACTTATTATTTTTTTAAAAAAAAAAACGTGTCGAGGACAATTGTAACGTTTAATTAAAATGCATGTTTCAGAAACTAGAAACGTGATATTCCAGTAGCGTGTCAAAGACACGGGCGATGTTTCAGTCACAGATATGTCTATAAGACATGCGTGTCATTTGAGAAACGTGTCAAGCTCATGTTTGATAGTTCAGAAATATGTGTCAAAGCCTTAATTGCGTCATTTCAGAAGCATGCAAGCATACTGTATGTCAAAGACATGTTTGATACAGTAAACCTGGAAAAGTGACCACCTTTGAATGGTGACCTTCTGTTTATGTTGACCACTTTGCAGTGCATTGTATTTTCCAGTTTACATCTCCTTCATAAAAATTCTCTCTATAGTGACCAGTCTATTGTGTGCAGTGACCAGTGTGTGCTGTCTTTTTTTTCAATTTTTACATTGCCAATGTATACCTTAAAAAGTGACCATGCAGATAACAGAGGATTCAAGCTACATCTTTATTTAACCCTTGGACGTCATGATTCGGTAATTTTTTACTTTTGTAGTTTTTTATTACGTGTATTACAGTCTACATGTATAAAAGCAGTATATACATGTTCATTATTTTAATTTAATTCAGGCATTCTTTGTGTAGTGACCACCTATGTACAGTGACCAACATAGCATATTTGTTTTGGTGGTCACTCTTAACAGGTTTTTCTCTATTTCAAAAATATGTCAAAGAAAAGACTTGATATTTGAAAAACGCGTCCAGACATGTTCAGGAGAGTCCAGGCTCCAAAGGCATTCCAAAACTTTTTAAGAGCGTGCAAAACTTGTTCGCGACAGTTCAAAATCCACGCCTTTCGTCATGACAATGTTATTATTTCGTTTTGGTTTTGATAACGTGTAACTTGAAGAATATAAAATACCCGCGTGACTCGTCGTAAACGCATGAATTGCATTTCTAGAACGTGTTCTTCGGTAGCTCTTAGTACTAGCTAGCACCGTGTTAAACCGTAAAAAGCCTGCATTTTTAGATAGCAAAGTATTACTTGTAGAAGTATATCGGCAACATGATTTTATTTACAAAATCCCAATCGTTCGTTGATACATGCCTTACCGTACATGGCAATCCATGCAAATAAGGCAACGTGACACCGGCTGGCTCGAACATGTATCCGAATTTCCATCTTAAATTCAGCTAGCGTCTGCGGGCGAAACTTAAACCCCAATTTATTTGCAGGCTGTCGCATTTTCAATCTAGCCTGATGTTTGTTGCCGGTTTGATTTATATTTATATAGGCATTTCCCGTAAAGCTATTTGCTATTCCCGCGGCCTGCGAGTTCTCCTTCGCTTCGCATTTGTACACCTGGTTGATTTTAATCTCATTTTTTTGGACTGCCATCACCGTTTTCTTCGCGCATACAGATCCATCCTCGCTCCAGAAATTACCAATCTTCTTCTTCTACTTCTTTTCCCTCACCGTTTCAATCGCATTACCGAATTCAATTTTAACGAATCAATTCGTAGTTTGCGAGCCCTCCTCCAAACGCCTTTTTCTCTACGGGGAGGGTCCTATTAGTGATTATCATCATCACCATCGGGTCGTATCAATGGAGAAGTGCTTCTTTTAAGCCGGGAATCTTATTCCCCGAATGCCATATGCGCCAGAACTCGGCTGCCTAAGAAGGTAATTGGGAATTGATATGGCCTTATTATAATCCGAACCTTAATTGAATGTGCCCGAAGACGATTCTCGGATGCGTATACCTTAAGGGTGCTCTTTTTTAGGAGATAATTTCGCAAAAAATAAGCCACCCGCGAAGATTGCGCGAATTTCGCCTGCATTCATCGACCGAATGAAAATCTTGTTTGCCCAAGAAATAAATATTGAACGTAGCCTATATATGCTGTTTTGGGGATGTTTTCTTCATCTTGATTTATTTTGTTTTTTCGTCGAAATTCGAACGCGTGGAGGCGGCCATCTTGTTCGAAAATCTAGTTGCCTATAATGTTTAGGCACAGTGGTTAAGGCAAAGAAGGTTCCTCCGTGCACGCACTCCCAAGTTAGATATAGCGGATTTGATTGGGCCAAAAAGTCTACACCGGGTGTAGCTACAAGGTGAGGCATAAGTCTGTTAAATCGGAACTATTGTAGGCAGCAGGCGCAAGAAGACTTTACAGACTTATGCCTCATCTTGTAGTTACACCCGGTGTACACTTTTTGGCCCAATCAAATTCGCTAATGGCACGCGCACGAGTAAGAGCACGATCACAGAACGAACCAATAGGAGTAATGTTACAAATTACGTGAATCCAACGAAGGCCCAATTTGAGATTGATTTGGTTAATGGCGCGAGAATGTACGCATATTTTGCTTTCGAAATACAATGTAGGCCTAAGTCACTGGGTGAAGGGTCGGTCGATGGCTATCTACGAGGATATACATGTACAGTAGTCAAAACATGATAAGTGAAAACTGCCTGGAAAGAACAACTTTTTTCAATGATCAGGTTTCGCTATTCGCACAAAACACAGGGCAAATGTTTAGGACATGGACATTTTTTCCACTTTACCGATTTTAAATGAGCCATTCTTGTTAGCTTGTTCCGTTGTTCGCCTTCCCAAGTTTTCGTAACATGCACGTGGCAAAACTGTGCACCGCGAATACCCGTAGAATGGCACGTTGCGGTCATTCGCTAATATTCAAACGAACGTCAAGGTCACGTGCTTATGCGCGAGGTTCAAAGCACGTTTCCTTGGCAACCACCACACGCTGGCGTTGTAGTCGCTCGTTTTCGGAGTAAGATGGCCGTCTTCATGTGGTCGTTCTCATGGTCTCTGGGACATTTTTAGGTGAAATTAATCGCGAAATCAAAACGTGAACGCGTTCTATGTGCGGTATAGAACATCGCCAACGAAGCTAGGAACCAGTTTTCTTTGTCCCTAAAGTTGAGACGGAAATTGCAATCGTGGAATGTGAAATGTAAGTCGAAAGACCGTCCTCGCCAATTTACATTTTATCCTATAGTATTTGCAAAAATGGAGAAGCATACAAGTACACGCTGGATTTTGATTCGGTCTACATTTAACAAAATAATCGTCGAATCTGTTATATAGAAGTCAGTTTTTTTGTAAATTGATATAAGGTACAGTGAAACGCTGAAATTTTTGAAATTCGATGATCCGTGAAGGTCGGAAAAAATGGAGTTTCCAAGTAACCAAATTCCCGGTATAATACCCAAAATACATGTACGTGAAGAAGCTTGGGGGAAATGAGCGTTATTTTGTCCACAAACTAAAGTATTTACCCTGCGCAAGTGGCAATATAGGACCAGCATCGGTTTAACTCGCAGTTTCCCCCCGAGCTATCAAGTGCTGTTACGTACTACATGTACCTCATACAGAAGCGCTTAATATTTTCGTCAATAAAGAAGTCATTTAAGAAATATTTGTACATTATTTTAGAGGTTGCTCGAACTGCATAAAGGATATGCGTTGTTAAAAAATGGCGTCCGTAGCTTGATGTTTAGACGCCATTTTGTAACAACGAAACCTCATAAAGAAAAACTCGTTTAATTCAAATTCATGATAGTACTAACTCATTATTAGTCTCTGTCCGATAGTTCAGATTTAACTCGAGTTCAATTTAACAATGATGACTAAGTCGCAAACGATGTAGGAGCTTTCTCCTAAAAATGGGCTTGACCCCCCTACCATATGGCAGTTATTTGCTGACTGTAGGGTACTGAGTTGAATTGAATTTATTGCTGTTACAGTAACGAAACATTTTCACAGATGTCGAGGTGACTACATGTACATGTTTATTATTTCATCTGATGAATATATCATTCATGGCTCACATTGGAGCATTGATACCTTCAATAGTGATGGATACGACATCACTAGCACAAGTGAACAAGCACCACGCCAAACATTAGATCGAACACTCCAGAACAACCTTTCTTAAGTAAATTGACTTTATAGAAGACCAGGCAGTTAACACGAACCCAAACAAACTACCACGGCCTTAAGTGGTACAATTCTTCAGTGTATAATTCCAGTTTGATTACGTTGGTTTGAGATTGCTGTTATACTAACAAAAACCTTTTCACAGATGACGAGGTGACTACTCTTAACCTTTCATCTGATGGATATATCAATCAAGGCTCACTTTAGAGCATCAATACCTGTTTTTGTGTAGGTTTGACACCAAAAAATCTTACAAAAAAAAGAAAGCTAAACAAATAATATAGCTGAAGTAAAATTATAGAAGGTTACAGGACACGCCTTTTAACACGTGCAGCAGTTTATGACGTTAGATTTTCAATAAACTTAATTCTAGTCTAGCGCAGCATCGAAGGAGTCAGCTAGGGCTATGGGCAGGCTGCAATCCACAATGGCAGGGTGGCCACAAAATTTTTATTTTCAATTTCCATGAGTAAAAACTAAAATTCCTGACCAAAATTTACGCGTTTATGCATATCAATTTTTTTCTTTATAATAAAAAATAAATTAACAATTGCAATGAGAAGCTTGGTGAAACTAGATTTTGTTAGAAGTCTAGGTAACGACTTATTTTATTTGGGAAAACGTTGTTTTCTTTAAATAAAATGTTTATGCACCATGAACCCAGTTTCCAGTAATTTTATCCGGATACACGACATCTTTATGAACACACACGCGTTAGAATTTTGAAAATCCATTCAATAGAATTCAAGTTATTAATTTTTAAAGCTGGTAAGAGAAAGTTCGTTGATCTTCTCTTACCCCTTCCGCCACTTTCATCGAAAGTGCAAGTGCGTGGGAAGAGGTATTCCCCCACCAAGGCACGCACTGACCAACTCCCACTGCCTTGACTACCATGGCCTTGACCGAGTCAGGGCCACAGGTTTTTTCTTGCCAATAAGCCTAACTTTTGAGCGCACGCTCCGAGAGCATTCAAGCGGCAACAACATTTAAATCACAGTGCTTCCACCGTGTATCGGCTACTCCGCTTTGGCCAAAAGCCTTTTGCGAACAAAACTAACCCATGCTCTCTATGCAGAGACACGAGTGCAAAGCTAATACAGGGTGTTTCTAAACATCCGTCACTCTTTGAATATATTTCAGAATTCCTTAAAAATCAGCAAACTTACAGGAATTGAGCACCTTGCTCTTCCTATAGTGAAATTAATACACAAATTACAGTTTAAATTCAAAAACCAAACATTTTTATTCGAATTCCGCAGCACCACAGATTTACAATATTCCCCACGATCAAGTGGATTGTCCCTTCACCTCAAAGATGAACAGGGTAACATCAGTATCTTATTAGCTTCCATATGTTTATTGTAATTAATAAGCGTGCGCTTTAGATCACTGGCAAGTGACACGTTGCCTACGATTCGCAGAACGTGGCTTCAGCTTAGTAATTACCTCGCACGATTGCCTCTTGACTTTTATTGGCTGTAAGGATTCACGTAATTCGACAAGGCGATGACGAGCTATGTTGATGTTTTTCAGTAGGAAAACAACATTGAGTAGCAGCGAGTGAGAATTCATCAGCTGTTCATAAATGCATCAATTCATAAACTTAAAAAGGTCAAAGAACTAACGATTGGTGATAACTAGCTCACAAATTGCGGTAAGTTGATGTGTAATTCGATCTTTAGCTATTTCAATCATCGCGATTTCAATTAATCAGTTTTCATCTTTTGTAAATACTGAAATAAATGTGATATATTCTACACAATCCTCCGCTTTCGTCCATAACCAAAAACGCCAAATTGTTGACCTGGACGTGATCTTCTGACATCGGACACTCAGTCCACGTGGGCGAACAACGAACTAAGGTATTTTCGCGTTTTTGGACGACATCATGGACGCCAAGCAGGAACTATCGGACACCGTGGACATCACGAACGTTACCTTTCGCGCTCCAGCATTCTGGAAGGCGGAACCAGACATGTGGTTCGTGACCGTCGAGGCAATGTTCCGGGGGGCACGGATCACGGCTGACGATACAAAATACGACCGCATAGTCGCTTCCTTGGACGTTGCGACCAACGTCCAAGCAACGACCAAACCACCGTTGACGGACAAGTACGAGGCGCTGAAGAAAAATTGAAAAAGTATATAGTGCAATTTGAAACTCATTCGATAAGATTAAACCAATATGGTAATAACCATATAGCATTCGTATTTCAGATCTCGTTTGTAAACAGAAGTGATGTTCGAAAATACATCATAATTTGGGGTGTTGATCCTCATAATGCAAATAGATTACACCGCATGGTAGGTATAATGTGTATTCCTTTGCTATATTTTTAAATGTCAAATGCCACCTATTTGCTTTATCCGTCGAATCAAGATATCACCAATTACCAGTAAATATCCGTTTATAAATGTATTCTTAAGAATATATTTTTTTCCATTTAAAACATTTAAATGTCTTTTATTTTGTATATATCCGAACTAGCTGCAACGCCACCTGGGAATATTGCTGCTCAACAGGCTGCTGCGA
>JAQGBX010007315.1:0-11554 GCA_034698745.1 Megaphyllum sjaelandicum | reverse complement strand
TGTCGTTGCCCCTAGAGCTTAAATGTAGAAATAAATTTTGAGGCACGAGCCACGCTATCCTCGGCTTGAGGATAACAAGGAATGGCTTGGGAATGCCGCAGAGCAACTATCGTTTTCGTACTGGAGTCCCATTGGATCGCTGCTTTAAGTTGCCAGGATGACGAGACCGGATTTGCTGATCGCAGTGAATACCCTGACAAAGTTCAACGTCAAGCCAACACTCATTCCGTAGACACATGCTGAACACCTTTTAAACTACTCGTGTCAGACTTGCTCGAAGATCTTGGTACTCTCAAGGGGTGTACCCTCCGGGATCAAGACCTACTCGGATGCTTCCTGAGGATCAGATGTTGATATGTCTGACATGATTTCCAGATTATTAGTATTGATCGGCGATTTACCCATCATCTGGAGGTCTGCTCGGCAGACTATATATGCCCAGTCTATTATGGAAATCAAAACAATGGCCCTAGTGGAGATGGTGAAGGAACTCATTTGGCTTGAGAAGATCCTCCGTGAAACGAAGTCGATAATACCTTTGGAGTTTAGGAAGATAAAAATCCTGATTGACCGCGAGTCAGCCATGTTTGCGAATAAGAATGCGGCTAAGAACGGCTCTGCAAAACACTGTACCCGCAAGCTTAGGTTCGGACGGGATTACTGCAGTAATGGATTGTTCTCTCTCTGATTCGTTCCTGCGAAAAGTAATCTGGCAAATGTGTTAACCAAGCCTCTTTGCACATCAAAATTACAGTCCTTAATCCTTTCTTAACAGACTGATGGTGCATTCAAAATTATGGCCATGGTGAAAAATGTGTCATTGGGGGGTTTATTGTTTAGAAAGGGATTTTGATGCACTTGGTATCAGTGGCTGGGTGTAACCTGATACAAAACATGAATTGCACAATTAAAGTTCTAAGGAAATGTTTTAATCTTTACCTTCTATCCAATGGCGACCTGTGACGGTGTCCGTCCTGGACTTTATGAACGCTCCGCGCACCTTGCCGGAGTGCCTCACCTTGGTCGTTAGTCACCTTATCGTGACGCCTGACCCAGCTGCCCTTAAAAATCAAGGCTGGCCAGGTAACCAATCTCTTGCGCTATACTTGGACCAAGGACAAGGATGTCGCCCTTCGACTTCCTGCACAGGTTTTTCCTCGGACATGCAGGCCACGTGTTTCTTCCATTTAATTCCTTAGTCTAATAAAAATGTAATTTAAGTTTTCCATTAATTTTTTATTTTGCCTATTAAATTATATTACTATTCAATAAGTTTATGTATTTCTTCGTTTCATTGGGATTCGGAATTCCTAAATTGGTGACCTGAACGTGATAGATTATTATCGGGAGGTAAGTAGAAATTCACTGTTCCGCATGACATTTTTGCATGACGTTTTGTTGCGTAAATTTTTTTCTGCTGCAATGCGCCTCCATAAAAGTGCTACAGGGTCTAGTAATATTGCCCAAAATTATTTTAATTGTTAAATGCTTCCATGCGCGCAACCAGAACAACGAAATACGGTATTTCTGCGCGTATTTTAGTCAGGTTTAGTTGTAGTTAGTTATTTTCCCCACGTGTATGCCTGTTAATGAACGCATCACGTGCGTTGTGCATGTGTTATTTTTACATTCTTTTCCCGTACTGTAGACGCGCGCACCCCTGCACACATTCGCTCTTGCCGTTAGGCCTTTCACGCAACATTACACGCGCATAGGCCTATCGCGTATCGTGATATTTCACATTATTACATCGATTGTGTCATAGCGTTTTTTGTGTACACTTCTGTACATGCACATTTTTTTCCCGAACATTCAATATATCGACATAATTCGATATTATCGATATTTGGATACTGCTGGCGACGACTAACACAATTGTTGGGGAGTTTTGAGCCCCACTGCCACTTTATGCTGTTTGTTCTGTGCATATATTAAGTGTCATTCGTGTATGTTTACTCGTAAGTCTTTACTTCATCTGTCAGAGCTGCTCGCTTAATCACGACTAATTTTAAATTTTTTGTGCGCATTGACTCTTGTTAATCAGATAAACAGCACTATTCAGCTGGAAAACAGTAGAATCCTGTCCATAAACTATGTTGGTTTAAGGTAAGGTTACGAAGCACTTAATTTAATTCTTTAACTTGCCACCATCCTAAATTTATAGCCGTAAAAAACAAGCGGCGCAAGTTTTTAACTTGCTATAAAACGCTCAGGTGCCTTTTATATTTAAAATTGCTTGCTTCTGATGGTGCAGACGGAGTTTTCTGTAGTGGGAATAAATTCTCCCTCTGTATTTGAATTTGGGATGTCTGCTAGAAGAGGTAGAAACAACTCCAAAACCAGAAGATGGAGGTTTCTTTACTTCTTTCATTTGAGCAGAGTCATGGAGCCTGAGGCTCTGACCACTTTCTTTCAGCAACCTCCTTTGCTTGCTATAGTGAGAGTGCTTAGATACAGCGTACATAGCAACCTAGGAGACAAACCAGCTTGAGAGAGAGTGAAAGGACCCGTTTTCTCCAAGCTGAATAGGATACTTTGTTTTAGGCGTCCAATGATGTCATGTGTAGGTGCTGGGGAAAGTTTCTGCAGCCTTTGCCCGCCATTCTGTTGGAAGTTGGCTTGACCAGTGGTTGCTCCACGTCAGCCTGTTCTATATTTATTAACAAAGATGTTAAGTTTTAACTTTAATTCCAGCTAGAATTGTTTAGTTTAGCTATTAAAATTATCTCTAAACTTCAGAATGAATCTGAGTCTTTTCTTTACTATTGGAAACCAAATTTAAGGCAAAATTCGGCCTTCTACATCTTCAACAAAATAAATCTGTTGCCAGGGTTTGGAACCTTGTTTGAGCAACTAACTTGGAGGAGCGGTTTCAACTTGAATCTCCCAAGGAACAGTGAGTTAAATGAAACTTACAAAAATGAACTTGCAGCTTCGATTCTCATCTCTGGATGGCGATTTTTGACCAAGATCCAACCCGATTAACTTTCACTTGTGGTGAGTAAATGTTCGACATTGTTCTTCATTGTCTGGTGAATCTACAGCATTGGCACATTCGGCAATTGTTTTCAAATAAATCGGCTGGTTTATTTACAACGATTTCTTCAAACAAATCAGCTTCTGGAATTTTAACGTCATCATTCAAAATTAACTTTGCTACTGCACAATTGGTAAATTGCAGGCTTTGCAGTGAGCACCTGTACTCTTCCAGCTCAACACTAAGGGTAATTTACATATCGTCCAGATATCTAACAACAACGATACAAGCGATATCGTTCGATATATCGATATTAATTTGATAATTCAATATTTTTCTATTTTTCGACACAGCAGTTGCAGGTTGTTAATACCATGCAAACTATTTTTTGATGACTTCGATTTTTTAGTTAATTGATGAAATAAAATCAAAATTCAAAATAATTTTAAATTCTGAATTGTTTTTATCACCGAACTACCTCCATCATTCCTGACGAGGAACCTCCCAAGCCTGACCCTCCTACGGAACAATCCCACGACCTAGACTGGAATTTTGGCCTCAGGACGTCGAACTGTTGTTTCTGCGCTTGGAGTTCAGCTTCTACACTGCGGACATCAGCAAGGATAAGACTATGTTCCACGCCACAGTCTCCGCACTGGATTCTAGTACAATTCTTGCAGTGGCCAACTTACTCTGCAACCCTTCAGCCACCGACAGCTACCTTAAGGGACCGGCTAATTGCTCGATACCAGGAGTCCGAAGCATCCTGCCTCAACCAAGTCATCGCTGGGATGGAGATTGGCGAATTTTTTCTGTTGGCTTTTCAAGCCAAGGCCTTATCTCTGAACATATCGGAGGAGCTCTTAAAACATTTGGCTTCAGCATCTTCCTATGGCCGTTTGTATGGGATTGACTGCATTGCCCGAGATGCAACTGGACTTCCATATGAAGTTGGCCGACCGATTAGCAGAGTCGGCGGCCGTTACTGTTTTTTGCTGTGCTGCAGTCATCACCAACTATTATGACGACTGCAGCAACTGCTTTTCAACCAGACGTCATCGCAGAGCTTGTGCGACAAATCGCCGCGCTAACATTAGAAGTGCGCCACGACTGGAAGGACCGCAACCGCAAACCTCACTACCGTACTAGATCCCATGATCAGCATTCTTCATCGCGCCCTCGCAATGGTTTTCCATGCCCCCTACCGATGTTTGCTGGTACCACAACAGATTCGGGGAGGAGGCAATGCAATGTACCACCCTTTGCGCCTTCAAATCTGCCGAACCTAAAAAAACTAGGTACACCGCTTCAGGAGTTGGCCTTCTGTGGCGGCAGCGCTTCCGCACGACTCTTTATGACCGACCGTCCTTCTGGCCGGAAATTTCTTCTCGATACTGGCGCCGATGTGTGCTTCATTCCGCCTCAGGCCGCGGAGCGTCGTTTCCCTAGTAAAGCTTCTCTGTTGGCTGCCAATGGCTCTAGTATTGGCACTTATGAAGAGCGCGAGATGTCCCTCGACCTCGGCCTACATCGCACCGTGCAGTGGACATTCCTGATTGCAGATGTTGACAAGCTAATCATTATTGCTGACCTCCTGCGTTAGTTTAGCTTGCTGGTGGACCTATGTGGCAAGGCTTATATCGACCGTAAAACTGGACTGCAGAGCCTTGAATCCCTATCCAAAGAACGGTCACTTGGACTACGCTTGATCCGCCATGAGACATAGTTTAAGGAACTCATATATGCATTCCCAGACCTTCTATGACCTAGGTCTACCGACAACGTAAAACACTCAGTGGTCCACCACATAGACACAACAGGACCTCCGGCTTTCGATTGCTCACGTCGCCTTCCTACAGACTGCCTCGAAATCGCCAGAGCTGAATTTCAGGCTATGATCAGCCAAGGTATCTGCCGACCTTTCCAGAGTGCTTGGGCAAGTCCACTTCACCTTGTTCCCAAGAAGTCCGGTGACTGGCGCCTCTGCGGCGAATATTGCCGGCTCAACACAGTCACAGTACCTGATCGCTACCCAGTGCCTCACATTTAGGACTGCACAATGCCTGGCTGGGACAACAAGGTTTAGCACTATCGATCTTGTATGCGCATTCAAACAGATCCCGGTGGCTCCAGAGGACATCCACAAGACAGCGGCCACAACCCCTTTTGGCCTTTTCGAGTTTACACGCATGCCCTTCAACCTGCGCAAAGAATCTCAAACTTTTCAAAGGTTTATTGACAACAACTTACGGGATCTTGACTTGTGCTACGCGTACATCTACGACATCCTCGTAGCTTCTCCATCGTTGGAAGAACACCGCCGACATCTCCATATCTTGTTCAAAGGCCTAAGAAAGCACGGGATCATCATCAACCCAGTTAAGTGTATCTTCAGAAAGTTTTCAGTCACCTTCTTGGGCTACACCGTGAGCAGTATAGGTCTGACACCTATGCCAAGCAAAGTCGAAGTTATAAACAACTTCCCAGAGCCAACCAAATTAAAGCAGCTGCGCCAGTTTCTCGGTATGGTCATTTTTTACCGGCATTTCCTTCCCCACGCAGCCCACATCCAGTCCAGCCTTCATGCTCTTTTACAAGGTAGCCCTAAAAACGATAAGCACCCAGTGCCTTGGACCCCGGCTGCTAAGGAGGACTTCAAGCTGCAAACGCCAGCTTAGTGATGCAGCTGTTGGTAGCAGAGGGGCGCAGCTCAAAAACACACTAAGCAACCAGAGAATTCATTTCAAATAAAACAGCACTGGTTTTATTTTTCAAGTACTCACGAGTCGGTAATACAGATCAGCCACACTAATAAACTGCATAATTAATCGGTAAAAACGAAAATGGCGCTCAGTATTGCAAAAGGGCCGAGAAAAATACATCAGCTGTTGCCAACGTGGCAACAGCAGCTCGATTGATAAACACATCATAGGCTAGAGCGCCACAAACATTAAAGCCACCTAGGCACAAGTGTAAAACGAAAAGGGCGTTCAGCGCCTATGGGAACAAAAAGGCAGTACTAGGCGTGGGTACGAAATGAAAAAAATACGGTTACAGTCACCGCCTAGTGACAAAACCGAGAATGAGCGCTAACAGCAGACGATCCTAACCGTTAGCAGATAAACAAAAACGATCCTAACCAAACAAATAGATGGACAAATCAATAAACATCAGATAAAGTAATATCAATATCACCAAGTTAGGGTCTCAGATAAAGCAAAGGAAAAAATACGTGTGCCCACACACATAAGGGTCAAAACAATCAGAAACAACAAAAATAACCTTTCTCCGGAATAAGGGGAGTAAGGGGGGGGGGGCAAATGAGGCACACGTAAGGCACCCTCTGTTTCCAATCGATACCCTCTTGGTTTATGAAAAACAAACAAGTGATATGGGCACAAGCCATGTTACCTTTCAATCGAAGATAACAGCAGCTACCCTGGTGTGCCCACTGTTAAACGCAGCAATTGCACTCATGGTCGATGCGTCGGATTTCGCGATGGGTGCCGCCCTTAACAAACTCGTCAACGGACACTGGCAGCCTTTACCCTTCTTCTGGTTGAAGTTCACGAAGGCGCAGGTCCGGTACTTCGCATACGACCGGGACCTACAGGCGGCTTTCTCTGCCATTAAGCACTTCCGCCACATGCTGGAGGCACGCGACTTCATCTTGTTCACCGACCACAAGCCTCTAATTTTCGCCCTCCGCAAGACTGGCGACTCGGCTTCACCGCGCCAGGCACGCCAGCTAGAATTCCCAGCACAATTTACCGCTGACATCCGTCACATCGCTGGTACGGACAATACGGTGGCCGATACGCTTTTCCGCATAACAGTGGTAACCAAGGCCCCAGCACTGGACTACGAGGCCCTAGCCAAAGCCCAGAACAGCGACACAGAGCTCCAGCAGTGGCACTTCCGGAGCAATTCTGGCCTCCGCCTGACCCGGGTTACAAAGGAGGGACTGCTTCCACCCACCCTCATCTGCAACACTTTACTTCAGCATCCCTGCCCTTTGATCCCTCTACCATTTCGGAGACAAATCTTCAACTTGCTCCACAACATGGCACACCCGGGACGGAAAACCACCGTGAAGATGCTCTGTTCCTGCTTTGTTTGGCCCACCATCCGGAAAGTCTGTGCCAACTTGGCCAAAGCCTGCATCCCGTGCCAACGCTCCAAGGTGGGTCATCACACCCACAGCATAATTGGAAACATTGTGCCCCCCCTAGTGCACGTTTCGAGCCTGGTCGGGCCACTGCCCCCAACAATGGTTTTGTGTACATGATAACCTGCGAGGATCATTTCACACGCCGGCCGGAGGCTTTCTTAATTTCCGACAAGTCTTCTGCTTTAGTCGCCAGTGCCTTCTACAACGGATGGATATCCTGCTTCGGCGTCTAAGCATGAGTGAGGACCGATCAAGGCCGGGATTTTGATTCCGACTTGTTTGCATGTTTCAGCCGTCTACTGGGTTTCCAGCCCATCCGCACTACGCCCTATCACCCTGGAGCCAATGGTATGGTAAATCGTTTCCACCGCCACATGTTACTGCTCTATCTACGGTACTCCTAGGCATCCGCTCCGCAGTTCGCGAGGACACGGAAATGTCCCCAGCGCAGTAAGTGTTTTGCATTCCCTCCACCTGCCAGGGGAATGTTTCATCCCATTAACCAAGCCGCCTGCCACCTATGAGATGCTGTAGGATATATGCTAAGTCATGACCAAGATACTGCCTGTGCCAGCAAACCATCATACAACTCCACGTGTTTTCATCTCCAAGGATCTGTCCACGTGCATTCATGTCTTCCTACGCCATAACCACGTGCAATGCTCCATGGAGAAACCGTATGAAGGTCCGTTCTTTATTTTTTCATGGACCGACAAAACATTTCGCATCCGAAAGGGAACGCGCAACGCCAACTTCAATATCTACCAGGTCATCCCTGCATTCACTCTTCCGCCGGACAGCTATAACCAGCAACCGATGCGCAACTTGCACCAGATGCCTGTTGCCATAGGTCTAGCTGCGGAAGTTCCTGTTCCTGCCACTTACGTTCCACTCGTACCCTAGAGAGCGCCTCCCGTGCTATGTAACATCCTTCGCTCCCGACTGTGCTTAAATCCAAGCATCGGGTCCACTTTGCAGTTCCAAAGCCTCACACCACCGCTAGCTCAGGCCGCCCTGTCTACTCCCCTCGCAGATCTCGTTAATCACTGGGGGAGAGTACTATAGTGGTGTCTGCTCCAGACTTTATGAACGCTCCGCGCACCTTGCTGGGGTGCCTCACCTTCGTCGTTGGTCACCTGATCATGACGCCTGACCCAGCCGCCATTAAAGGTCAAGGCTAACCAGGTAACTGACCTCTCGTGCTATGCTTGGACCAAGGACAAGGACGTCGCCCTTCGACCTCCTGCAGTCCTTTCCTTGCACATGCAGACAACGTGTTTCCTCCATTTTAATTCCTTAGTCTGCTAAAAATGTAAATTCAGTTTTTTATTAGTTGTTTTATCCTGCTTATTTAATTATGTTACTGTTTAAGAAGTTCATATATTTCTTCGTTCGATTGGGAATTGGAATTTTCTAAAGATCCTTTGTCCCTCCAGGAAGAAGTTTTTTAAATTATAATAGTTAATTTCATGCATAATCATGCTTGTTTTCCCTTTTAGGCCATGCCAGGGCAACCGCTACCTGGAATTGCTGTAAGCAGACATCATGCAGACTTCAAATTCAGCCTGCAAGTGGTGCCACCTAGTGGCAGTTTGTTGCAACTTGCCTATTGCTGGTGTTCACTCTATAACTGGTCATCATGCTGACAGGGTCGGCCTTCCAGTTTAATTAATCATCTAATCTAGTAGGAAAGATTGTAATTGTTGTGCTACAGAGTTTGGCATGTTTCATCGCTGCTCTAAAGCATACCATCAGCAATCTGACGGGTTGGTAGTGTATTATTGAGGCGTTAATGACAACGTTACACCTGTGTCTTCCTGCTGATCGGGTGGCTGTCGACTGAAAAAAGCTTTGAGCAGGAAATGATGGCCTCTTACAATGTTGCTCAACATGCTTTCCTAAAATTAAATCCCTTCCTCTTGATGCATGAGTTTGTCCCCAATGTGTTGGGCCCTACTCCATTGCTGCCACATGTTCGAGTAGCACATTTACGCCAAGCAACAGGAGGTAATTTACAAGCACCTCAGTTGGCTCAGAAGGATTTTGTCAAAACTAGACATGAACTGTCCCTCGAGGTGGGGCAACAAATATTGAAAAGATACTTAGCACGGCCCTGGCTGGAAAAGGAAAGATTAAACTCCCATATCATGGTCCTTAATTATGTGGTCACTGCTTTCCTGCCATAGGACAACTAACTTTTTCATGACACCCTGTGGCACCCCAAAGGTTTCGAAAATACATATTTTTAATTCAATTCTTTACCATGCAGTCAGTACATAGTACCATGTGACAGGGGCATCATTATACAATTTAAGTCAAACTTACCAATCTGGTCATAATGGACCCCAAGATCAAAATTTAATTAATTCTCCCGTAATTACCAAGATTTTTAAGACGAGGATGGGGTGAGATGGGAAGACTGTCCTTGTAGATTTAATATAGAAGCTATCCCAGCATTCGCCCGGAGGAATTGTAGGAAACCATGAAAAACAACAATCAAGGATAGCCAACGCATGAATTGAACCTGGGTCTACTGAATGAAAGAGGAGGATGCTATAGTGTCTAAGCCACCTTGTTTGGTATTTCTAATGTTAAATTATTTTGTGTTTGATTGGCTGTGCTGCATGCATTCTGGCTTTTTACCTCTCTTGTCTGGATCACCTGGGGCGCATATTTAAGCTTTCGGGCCATTGGGGTACATGGCCGACCCGCGTCATCTCTGTTCCCGGCAACCCTTGCATGGGTCAGCGATGCTGGCAGCGCTATGGGAGCCACCATTGTGCTTTTTGGCTTTGAAACCTATGGGCGGACTTGTGGATTATTGTTGTACCGATTGCTCAGTGGTTTTCTCCTATTCAATTCTGTTTTAGTGCTTTCTTTATTCTTGAGATGCCAGGCAGCTGCCTTTGGCACCACGCTAGCTTTTGATGCTTAGCCCTCTGAATCCCCCGAATGGTGATGCATTGCTTTTGAGGCAGCGAGTGACTTTGTGTTGGTGTTAGTAATGTGCGGCGCTAGCAACACACACGCAGTTCACGGTGTTAGTTGTGTGCGCGGCTAACTCGCACACAGTTCATGGTGTTAGCAAGAGCCTTGCTCTTAAGTAATCTCTCTCTCACGGTGTGTGGCCCTTAAAAGGGCCGGGAAGGGAAAGGCAGGAAAGCAGCAAAGTGTAGGCAGCCTGGCCTACACGTTTCCGGGAGCTGGCCTGGCTCCCTGAGATGCTGCACTCAGTGCCTATGGAACGGCCTTCCGTCGACTTGGAGATGAGTTGATAAAGTGCGAGGTGCTGATGTCCTCGCAGCAGGGCATCGACCGTGGACTGCCGTTGATCACAGCACTGGAGGCCATGCTGACGTGGCGCGGGTCACCAGAGAAGAAGGTACGAGGTGCTGGCAACGTCGTATCAGGGCATTGAGTCCGTCTAAGGTACGAGGTACCTTATGATGTGGCAAGCAAGGCATCCGGTGAGCACAGCACTGGAGGCTGTGCTGGTTGCTAGTCGGAATACTAATAACAATTCTAGGGGGCACCTGGAGGCCCACTAAAATCAATTGAGCTCAATTGTAAAGCGAAGGGGGTGCAGCAAGGCACTTGGCTACAAAACACAGGTCAGGAAGCCTGGCAAGACCCTGGTTAAATCTTGATTCATGTTGATTCTGTTCCAGAGGATTCAAAAGAGGCCAGGTAGGCTCAAGAACCGACCAAATGTTAAGAGGCAGGATGGCTGCTAAACAACATACCAGGTTTGTTAAATAGGTTCCCTTTGATAAACAAATAAGGCGAGATGGCCGCCTAATAACTTGCCCTGTTGTCCAGTTGTAGTCGCCACTTCGATAAACATGTGGCTAGGAAGAATAAGGTAGAATGGCTGCCAAAAACTTCATTCCGAAATCCACGTAAAACTTGCCACCCGCCACGTTGTTTAATGTCCGATCAGCTGAACAGGTGCGCCAGGAATAATCAGCTGTGGGGACGCACGGGGTCCCGAGAAAACAGCTGTTCTAGCCGATGAAGTCATGTCGATGACGTCACCGACGTGACGGAGGCTGGCAGGGGCCTCAAAAACATCAACAGTTTCCCCGTTTGGGGTCCTGTCGGATGACTTCGACATAGGTGATGTTGCTCTTAGCGGAGGTCGGCAGATCAGTAACCGAGGTCGCATCTTCGTAGTCCTCGTCGGATTCAGGCAAGACGTCCGTGTCTGAGTCTGATCCCAACGAAAAGGTAAAATATCGTTGAGAGGACGTTTGAGGTGAGACACGGCTTGCCTGGCGCTTCTCGATGATGCGCGGCAATCGACGAGGCGGTCGATGTTCCTGAGGATCCACTCTCTGCTTTGGAGTGGTAGCAGAGCGCGGTTGCAATCCACGGACCTCTGGACGGGCTCGAGGCTTGTCAGGACA
>JAQGBX010007314.1:0-11555 GCA_034698745.1 Megaphyllum sjaelandicum | reverse complement strand
AGAAATTTACAAAATATTTAACGATTTCTAAGGATAAATTTGCTAAACTTTAAACCCCTTCTGATTTGCCCATCATTATGAACATGTAAATTTTTAAATAAGAATTCAGTAAAAAAACCTTAGCTACAAGGAGAGAGAAATCAGACATCCAGTAGCACACCCAAAGGAATACAAATCCTTTCAGAAGGACTGCACACAACTAAAGGACAAGAAACGGTTATGGCCGATTTTTTCAATGAACTGCCCCAGCATTCGCCTTGAAAAGCGACTTTGGGAAACCACGAAAACCAAAGTCAGGACAGCCGAGATGGGATTTGATCCCAGGTCTCCCGAATGCAAGACTAAGGCACAAACCACTCAGCCATCTCGCTCGGTACTTTTAGCCTTGTTATAGTATGATAATAATCAATTAACCATTATATAATATTTATAAAATATGCAATAAGATATGCATTGTAATAAATATTACAGTAAAACCTGGAAAAGTGATCCCCTGTTTATGTTGACCACATTTTAGTGTATTGTTTTTTGTAGTGTACATTTCTTTCATGCAAATTTTCCGTATAGTGACCAGTGACCAATTGTTATTGTGTACAGTGACAAGCGTGTGTTGACTATTTTGCAATTTTTACATTGCTAATGCACCTTAATGTAAAAAGTGCCCAGATAACGGATGAGTGATGTTACTTCTTGCTTTAACCCTTGGACATGATGATTCTGCACTTTTTTTGATTTCTTGTTTTTTACTAGGTGTACTACAGTGTACATTTATAAGTGCAGTGTATATGTTTAATATTTCAATTTAATTTGAGCATTCTTTGTATATTGACGACCTGTGCATGTACAGTGACCAACATAGCATTTTTTTATTGGCCACTCTTAACAGGTTTTACTGTATTTTTAATTTTACATCGATGTTGACATTGGTAGCTCCTCCTAAAACTATTTTCAGTACTTTGTAAGATCAACAAAACTGGAGCAAACTGACGAAAAGCATACAATCTTATATGGATTTAGAAAGCTAAGACCTCGATAGTAATTGTTATAATTTCATCTTTCTTATTTCTTGAACTGTCACGGAAGCTTAACTTAAGCTATAGCTCATCCATTTCGGTGGCAAATGGCGCCAATATTTTCCTCTGCAAATGACTTCTTGGCATATAATTAGTTCGAGTTTTAGCGAGTCATTAAGAAAGGAGCCAAAATTCATTCATAGCAAAAAATCAGCTGCTGGGCTTCTCTTTAGTCTGTTCATTTTTAGTTAACTCATGTTCTTCCAACTTCTCATCCTGCATTTACAAAAAGTTTTTCCTTCAAATAATATATGTGTATTAAATATGCAATTGAAGCGAGGTACTGTGTTCACATAGAATGTAGATGTATAAAATAGATTTGAAAAAACTGCATACAGTATTGATTGGAAAACGAGTAATGTATTTTAAAGTTAATTTTGCGTTTAGGTAGCGTTATTAAAATACATAATAAAGCGCATTTTTAAATACAGTAAAACCTGTTATGAGTGACCACTAAAGAATTGCAATGTTGGTCACTGTACACAGGTGCATGGTCACTATACAAAGAATGTTTGAAATAAATTAAAATAAATATGTACACTGTACTTGTACATTTAGACTTTAATACATGCATTAAAAAACCACAAAAACAAAAAGTAAGAATCACCATGTCCTCCATTACATACAATATATATTTATGGCCTTATTACAAATTTAGTGTTCTAAAAAAAGTTTAAAGTTTTCCTTGTTATTAATACTTTTTGCTTCTTATGATCACGTTTTAAGTGATTTTATCTGAACAACATGATTGGCTGAATTATTTGAGAACCACTAGGGTTAAAACAGGATGTAAGGTGACTTATTTGTTAACTGGTCACTTTATAAGGTTTTATTGGCCGTGTTAAAAAGGCAAAAAAACACACACTTGTCACTGCACAAACAACAGACAGGTCGTCACTATATACGGAGAATTTTTTAATGAAGGAAATGTAGCCTACAAAAAACAAAACACTTAAAAGTAGTCAACATAAACAGGTGTCACCATTCAAAGGGTAGATTTAAGCGATATATTTGTATCCCTTCCATTAATGGAATAAAGCCTTATTATTAATGGTTGTTATTACATACCGTTAATCATTTAAAAGGAGCTCGAATCGTGTATGAACAATGTATGGCATTGAGGCCTGAAGAAGAGGCATACATGGCTTTTGTAGAGTTTGAACTGCGTAACAATGAAAAAACTGTCCGTGCAGGGTCAATTCTAGCAAGATATATCCTTTACGCGTGTGCTTTCATATCACTTGAAGATGTAAGCAAGCTTTTGAATACTTTGAGGATGAAATTAAATCAAATGACACGAAACAGTCATGGCCGATTTTTAATAGGAACTGTCCCAGCATTCGCCTAAACGCAACTTCGGAAAACCAGGAAAACCTAAGTTAAGACAGTCGAGCCGGGATTTGAACCCGAGTCTCCCGAATGCGAGCCTGAGACACTAACCGCTCAGCTAACTCGCTCGGTAACTGTACCCATTTCTAAAATACAATATGTATATACTTTGCACATTCAGGGAAATGATATTTTTAATATTCAATTTTCACCGATCATATTGTGATGGTTAAAAAAATACTCTTGAGTTTTGAAATGAGCTGAGCTCAAAAGTGACACACACTCAAAACGTGTCAAATTTTGGTAGCAAACTATTGATTAAAATTGAGTAAAAAATATCAAAATACA
Source organism: Megaphyllum sjaelandicum (assembly GCA_034698745.1). Taxonomy (NCBI): domain Eukaryota; kingdom Metazoa; phylum Arthropoda; class Diplopoda; order Julida; family Julidae; genus Megaphyllum; species Megaphyllum sjaelandicum. The sequence continues at coordinate 8,805 of JAQGBX010007314.1, read as the reverse complement.
TACAGTATAAACATATTGAATGATTAAAAAAATCGCCTGAATGTACGAAATATGTACATATAGTGTATTGTAGCAACAAGGACATTTACCGAGCGAGTTGGCTATAGGTGGTTAAGTGTCTCAGTCTTGTGTTTGGGAAACTTGGGTTCGAATCCTGGCTTGACCTTACGTTTATCCGAATGATGCATGGGACAGATCTTGTGAAACGTTCCTACGCAGTTGCTTCAACTAAACGGAACAAATTTTTAACTTTCTGAATATTGATAATTTTTTTATAATAAAATTAAAATGTAATATCACTATAGAAGCTTAAGCTAGTATACAGTACTGTACATGTATATATTAAGGATTCTCAAACAGATGCTTTACGCGTAGAACTTTTGACAATCGTGAAATCACGTATAAAAATCGACTCGTTAATTGGTTTAAAAATTTACACAATGTTATTGATGTTATAAAATAGATGGATGCATTCCTACAGCACGCTTGAGTTTGCTGAAATTGCCCTGCAGAAAGTATCTTTGACCTGTCCGAGTACTCCTGTTATAATAAAAAAAACGTTATAGTTTCTCATTTAAAGGAAATTTTCAAGGAATTCAAAGAAAAATTTCGAACTGTTAGTAATTATAGACTTAATTTATGTTTTTATATTTGGCAAATTGAAACATTTCTCTAAATTTACATTAAAAAAACAGAACTTTTTAAACATGCCATATTTTCTGATATAACTTTCCTCGTGTGTTCTAAAATTTATTTCTTCATGCGTTCAGCAATAGAATAATAATACACAATTTATTTAATAAATTTTGACCCCACAAATTTAAAACTTATTATTTTCCCAAATATGAGATGTATTTTATTATTGTGCAATGCCTGTATATATTGTGCAATTTTCAATTGAACATATCGTATCTTTAAAAAAACCTTTCTTGAATGTACTACAAAGCACATATACGTGTATTAGTTCAGCAATTGGAAAAACTACCGAGCGAGTTAGGTGAATGGTTAATTTGTCATTCTCGCATTCGGGAGACTCGGGTTCGAATCCCGGATCGACTGTCTTAACTTTGGTTTTCGTGGTTTTCCGAACTTGCGTTTAGGCGAATGCTGAGACAGTTCCTATTAAATATCGGCCACGGCCGTTTGGTGTCATTTAATTGGTTTGTTTACTACAAATAAAGGCTTTAAAGTTGATCTTGATCTATCCTTTCCGACTAAACTTTAAATATATAATATGTTTTTGTTACTGTTCTGCATGCTGAAATAATAAATAATAAAAATAATTAAAATTTAATAGAGGGACTCAAACAGACGAACTAATTTTAGCTAACTTTCAATTTCAACATTTTGAACCGCCCCTCAAAAGGGATCAGTAGAATTGCTAGGGCCGTTCATAAAAGGTCGGCATTCCGCAAACTGTAATGTCATTAGTAAATGGAGCTCTGTGATTGGCTTAACCAACCGGAAAAGTCATTGCAGAAGTGAACTTGGAGAGTTGGTCTAATCCGCGTTTTCCAAGTTCACTTCTGCAATTACCTTTGTGGTTGGTCAAGACAATCACAAAGCTCTACTTTAAAATAAGGTCAGCAGATGTGCTTTATATTGCAGTCTGCTGAATTTTGACCTTTAATTTTGACCTTTAAATCACGCAGCTCACATCATGGGACATTTCCAAGGGATTGAATCCCTTGGAATCAAAGTTATGATGTGAGCTGCGTGATTTGAGAAAGTGATTAAACTTGAAGAAAGGCACATGGGTGCCGAAACGTCGTTTAACTTATGGCGAATTCGACTCACCCAAAAAGTGTACACCTAAGTGCACCAGTAGTAGGCTACAAGGTGAGGCATAAGTCTGTTAAATTGGCACTATTGCAGGCAGCAAGCGCAATAAGACTTTACAAACTTATGCTTCACCTTGTAGCTACACACGGTGTACACTTTTTGGTTGAGTCGAATTCGCCATTAGTAACGTATCTGGTCGTGTTTTACTTTTTACTTAATGTCTAAAATTGCAATATTTTGCAAAATTGACTTACGAAAATATATTTGCCAAATTTAAACTATATATAACGACAAGTTTGAAAATTAAAAAAAAAATTCACAATACTTTTTTAGGAATTTGACATTTTTGTATTCGGAAAATGTTTAAAATTCTGTCCTCGGAAAATGTGTGACATTTTTTCAATTTTGTCCTCGAAAAACGAGGAAAATGGGCCCTGAGCTATCCATGCATTGAAACATTAATTCTGGATCGATACAACTCCTCTACATTAAATTTCCCTGACTATTTAAAATAAGCGAATCTTCACTGACTTTTATATACATGTATATTTTTACGTTCCCTGACTTTTTACGTTTTATAAACAATTTTCCCCTTTAGCAATGACATTGTCAAAATTGACATAGGCCAACGTTATTCACGATTTTTCAAAAGTTATACTGTATGTACCTTAAAAAGTGACCAGTTAACAAATGAGTCACGTTACATATTGTTTTAAACCTTGGACATGATGATTCGGTACTTTTTTTGGTTTTTCGGTATTTTACTATGCGTGCCAATTAAAGTCTACACGGTGCAGTGTACATGTTCACCATTCTTTGTTTAGTGACAACCTGTGTACATGTCAGTGACAACATAGCATTTTTTTCGGTGGTCACTCTTACCATGCAGGTTTTACTGAATTTAATAAATTTTAACCCCAGAAATGCAAAATTATCTTATAAGATATTTTTTCCCAAATATGCATGAGATGTATTTTATTATTGCGCAATACCTTTATATATTATTATGCAATTTTTAAATTTGCGAAGTTCTAAATAATGAACATATCGTATCTTTAAAAAAAAAACTTTCTCGAATATATACGTCAAAGTACATACAGGTGTATTTGTTTAACAATTTGTAAAGTTACCGAGCGAGATAGGTAAGTGCTTAGCGCCTCAGTCTCTCATTCGGGAGACTCGGGTTTGAATCCTAGGTCGGTTGTCCCAAATTCGTTTTTTGTGGTTTTCCGAAGTTGTGTTTAGGCGAATGCTGGGGCAGTTCCTAGAAAAAGTCAGCCACGACCGTTTTCGGTTATTAGATTGGATTGTTTGATGTAAAACAATTCTACTCTTAACTCTATATGTAACATTTAAAAATATGACTTGAGCTAAAAACTGGCCCAAGCTCAAAATGTGTGAAATTTTAATTCTAAACGGAAAAAAGCAACAATTTGAATAAATTCATTAGAATACATTTTTATAGTTATTTTAAAATGTGCTGTATTATGTGTTTTTCAAACTCTACCAAGACGCAAAATTTATTGTAAAGTAAATTCCCCTGCTTTACCCGTGTAGATGTATATACTATATTAAATATGGCGAATTTCACTTGTCCAAAAAGAGTACCTGAGTGTACACTTGGGCAATCCGAGTGTACTCCAGGGCCACTCCGGGAGTACCCAAGTGTACACTCGGGTGCTACGAGTGTACTCTTTTTAGACAAGTGAAATTCGCCATTACTCTTTAGCGTGCGAAAAAAACAAATAATACAATTATTTAAAATATAATATCATTAACTTTAATGTATTATAGGGATACTCAAACAGATGTTTTACACATTGCATTTTTGACAATCGTGAAATCACGTGTGCAAAATCGACTTGACCTTAAAATTGGTTTACAAATTCCCAAGAGACCATAGCTGTTGTCAGAGTAAATAAAGTGACCACAGTAAAGCACCTCTCGGAGTATTCCTGTTATAATAAGAAACGTTAATTATGCATTCTCAATTATATAAAGTGGCCATTTTTTTAACTTTATTTCCTTTTAATCTGAATTGTTTATTTTTTTTGTTTGTTATAATTTGTGGATATATTTCCGTATATGTACTGAACTTTTAAAAGTATTTTGAAGTAGCATTTTATAAAATGAGTTATCACATGACTTCAGCATTGGGGTAAGTTCGACGTCATGCATTTTTGAGCCTGTCCATTGAATGTTATTTAAAAAAATTAAACAAATTAATTAACATTTTGAATAGAAATGAATGTATTAAATAGATTTGAAAAAATGGATACAGCATATGCTGGAAGACGAGTAACGTATTTTAAACTTAATTTTTACGTTTAAGTAACGTTTTAAAAATACAAAATAACGCGCATTTTCAAACACCTATACAAATCTATTCTAATGAAGTCTAAAGTAGTTATAAAATAAACTTCTTTTATTACGATTTAGTATGTCAATCTTTTTACTGTTCATATTGCGACCCTTCAAAAATTAACTTGAGTTGAACTGACGCGAGATCAAAAGTGACACAAACTCAAAACATGTAAAAGTTTGGTTGCAACGGCAACAAAAATTAAAACTTTTAATTCAAGTTGAGTAAAAAATACATATGAATATATTAAATATTATAAAAAAATCTTTCCCCGAATGTACGATGTCTTGTAGGTATACATAGTGTACTTTAGCAATTGGTAGATTTACCGAGTGAGTTAGCTGAGTGGTAAATGTCTCAGTCTCACATTCGGGAGACTCGGGTTCGAATCCCGGCTCGACTGTCTCAACTTCGGTTTTCGTGGTTTTCCGGAGTTGCTTTTAGGTGAATGCCGGGGCAGTTCCAATTAAAAGTCGGCCTTAACCGATTCCTGTCATTTAATCGTGTTGTTTGATACAACGTCTAGGAAATAACGGCAGATTCTTTGTAATTAACTTTCTAGTTCTATCGAAAAAAAAATTAAGAAAATTTAAATTTTCTGAATATTTAAAGTATTTTATTAAAATAAATAAATCACAGCAACTTTATAGCAGTATACTGTACTCTTTTGGATTAGTGATACTCCAACAGATCTCTTACGCATTGCACTGTTGTCAATCGTATCAAAGGAGAAAAAACGGTCCTGGCCGATTTTTCAATGAACTACCACAGCATTGAAGCAACTTTAGGAAACAAGGAAAACCAAAGACACTAACCATTGAGCTATCTCACTCGGTGACTACCATCTTAATGTATATGATAAAAATAAATTCACAATTACATTACAATAAATTCAAAATATAATGTATAAACGTATATAAATTGAAAGAAACATTGCTATATACATATATATATTTATATTGTATTGCAGTTTACTTTACTTTAAAATTTTTATTTATTTTGATCTATATACAGTAAAACCTGTTAAGAGTGACCACCAACAAGCATGCTATATGTTGGACACTGTACACAAGTGGTCGCTATGCAAAAAATGCCTTAATTAAATTAAAATAATTAACATGTACACTAAACTTATACATGTAAACTGTAATACACGTAGTTAAAACCACTTAACCAAAAAGTATAGAATATCAAGTCCAAGGGTTAAAGCAAGATGTAACTTGACTCATCCGCTATCTGGTCACTTTGAAAAGTATATACATTGGAAATGTAAAAATTGCAATAAAGACAACGCACACTGGTCATTGTACACAATAGACAGGTGGTTATGGTTACTATACAGAGAATTTTTATAAAAGAAATGAACACAAGTAAAATACAATATACTAAAAAGTGGTTAACATAAACAGGTGGTCACTTTTTCAGGTTTTACTGTATTTGTTGTGCAGTACTATAGGCACTTTAGCCTACATGTAAAAATTGGAATTATAGGGCATAAACTTTCGCGAGGGTTCTTAACGGAGCTAGATCAGAGATTGCCAGTAAAGATAAAAAAATATCAAGTCCTATTGTTTATTGAACATTCCAGAAAATCAAAGAAAAGTACACAATGGCTAAAATTCCAGGATATGCAATAGTCGAGGAAAATCCTGATACTGAGGCATTGAATAGCTCAACAATGCCCTGGAGTTGACATGATAATCACTGTATAGCCTGGTTTACGTGTTTTTGATCATTTTTCAAAGGATAGTCTGAAATTTGTGTAACCTTTTCCTAGCACAAATTTTAAAAGTTTTCAATACTTACAAAGCAGAAATTTTAAACGTTTTCTACCATTACATTGCAAAGGTCAAATTTTTAAGGACAAATTTATAAAATATTAAACCGTTTTTAAAGATAAATTTGTAAAAACTAACAAGCCCTTAGGATTTGCACATCATTCTGAACTTGCAAATATTTCATTAAAAATTTAGTAAAAAACCTCTACTACAGAAAGAAGAACAAAGAAACCTATACATCTTGCTACATTCCAATTTGTCTCATTAGAGCTGCATCCACTTAAGGACAAGAAACGGTCGTGGCCGACTTTTTTGATGAACTGTCACAGCATTAACCTACAGAAGAGACTTTGGGAAACCACGAAAACCAAAGTCAAGACAGCCGAGCCAGGATTCGATCCCGGGTCTCCCAAATGCGAGATTAAGGCACTAACCACTCAGCCAACTCGCTTGGTGCATTGCAAATTAATGTATGATAATAATCAATTTACAATTCCTTAATAATAAAATATATAATAAGATATGTATTGAAATATATATTACTTTGAAATTATTTTATTTGACATATTTTGGTGTAAAGGTCGTCACGCTCGAGCCAATTTTGATATATTTTTGGAAATTAATGGCAGATTCAAAAAGTTTTGCTTTTTTAGAATTGCAATTATACTACACTGTATAGAAATGAAATGTTATAATTGTTCAATTTAAAAAAAAAATATTATTTTTAGTTAGACATGTTAATTTTTTAAATCCATAGTTAATTCTTAGATATATGTATGCTTTACTTTTCGAACATGCCTAAATTAGCGTAGAATTCAACAACAAATTGCCCTGCAACGAAATATTGTGAAATTTACTGCTCTATTCGTGCAGCAATTGGATATATTTTTAAATTAAATTAAATATCCAGCAATTTATTTGATAAATATTATACCAACTATATATAATATTATCTTATGACATGAATTTATATCAAATCTGAGATAGATATTCTATATATAAACATATATACAAGCCAGCTAGCGTGTTTCAAGCATAGATTAGGTGTTTTCGATCATTTGCCCAAAGATATAATCTAAATTTTTTTAACCTTTCCTTAGTTTTTCAAGTACAAATTTTAAAAGTTTTCAACCCTTACAATGTACAAATTTTAAAAACTTTTAACATTTTTCGATGACAAATTTACACAATATTCCACAGTTTTTAAGGATAAATTTTTAAAACTTTCAAACCCTTCTAATTTTCAATTTTTCTAAAAATTTTACAATTTTCCACCTTTATCAAGGACGCGTGATGTTCATCCTATTCCAAATACAACTGAAGCAAAATGTTGTAACTTTTCCGAGTACAAATTTACACAAAATTTAACAATTTCGTTTATTCAAGTTCAAATTGGTAAAATATTCAAATATGTTGTCATTTTAATTTTGCAAGATGTCGATGCAAAACAGTAGAAGTATACTGAAATAGACGAATTAATTACAGCAAAACTGCAATTTCCACCATTATGAACGGCCCCTGAAAAGGGCCGCTTTAAATGTTTTACGATTTCACAAAAGGTGCCCTTTCGAGCCTGACGGTACTTTTGAGTACCAGCTACACTCTAAAAAAAAAGGTGTACCATATTGCACCTTTTGAGGTGCAATCGCATGCTACACCGGTGGCACCTTTCTGGGTGCCATATTGCACCTAATAAAAGGTGCTATTTAATGCACCTTTTGGGAGGTGCTATATGGTACCCACAAAGGTGCATTTTATTGCACCTTTTGAAAGGTGCTATATTGTACCAATAAAGGTGCATTTATTGCACCTTTTGAAAGGTGTTATATTGTACCAAAAAAGGTGCATTTTATTGCACCTTTTGAAAGGTGCTATATTGTACCAAAAAAGGTGCATTTAATAGCACCCTTCGGAAGGTGCTATATTGTACCCAGAGAGGTGCATTTTATTGCACCATTTCGGAGGTGCTATATTGTACCGGGAAAGGTGCATTTAATTGCACCTTTTTATTCAAATCTGTTTATTGCTGATGTGAGTATGAAACAAATATTGATCTAAAATTGTTACACATATAGTAATTTAAAATACGCATTTTTTGGTGTTCTAGAAGGCTTAAAATAACTTACATAGCAAACAATCACATTAAACAATACTTCCCTAATCCCATTACAATAAAAAAAAATCAAATTGTTCCAATAAATGTGTATATCTTTATTCAGGTTTTAAAAAATATCAAACAAATTTCACCATGTCAATGACAAATGTCCAAGCAAACTCGTCAAAATCTGCATTTCAATACCTGCAAAATTATGTAGAAAGTAGCCTATTGCAAATTTGTACTTGAAAGACGTGGAAAATTTTGAACTTTTGCCATCGATAAACGTGCAAAGTTTGCAATTTTGTCCTCGGAAAACGTGGACAATTGTGCAAATTTCTACTCAGAAAACGTTGAAAAAATTTGCAGTTTCCATTAGTTGTCTCGTTTTCCTGATAATTAAAACATAAACAATGAACTATCAGATGGTTCAGCAAATAACCCCCATAAATCGTTTATTTATCATTATTATATATGGTCAAATAAGCAAGGCAAATAAAAACTATGAAAAAAATTCACTGGAATTGAAATAGCTCCCAAAAATTTTAAGGTAAGAATGATTAAATGTTATGTTAATATTAATGCACAAAATAATGCGATTTTTAACCTGCATAATGTTAAAAATCGCATTATTTCAGGCAACACGTGCGTTAGTTATTTTTGTAACCCTCAAAATCCAAGAAATTGATTTAATTTGTAAACTAAATTTTCAAGTTAGGAATCATAAAGAAGAGGAGGGGAGTCTTTGCAGCACCAAGCTGGAAAACAGGAAACTGCATGTATTATAC
>JAQGBX010007313.1:0-11555 GCA_034698745.1 Megaphyllum sjaelandicum | reverse complement strand
TAAACAATAAAATCAAAGTTTCAAAATTTCGCCCATAGAATTTCATAGGCTCCGCCCACAAAAATCGGTGAATAGACAGCCTTAACCAGAAATTGAACATTTTTGAGTTGAGTCACTTTTGAAGCAAGGGTGCAGTTGGGTGTGATATACATTTTATCTAGTATCATGCTTAAAACGCGTGATGGGCATGTAAATGTAAAGTTAAATAACGTGTTTTATTTCAAAATACTGTAAATGTTAAGAACAGTGGATTAATGTTACAAAAAATATCGATTTATAAATGTCTTAATATAGATAATACAAATAATTCCATTTGCGTTGACATGATTTTCAAGTTTAGAACTGCACACAACTCAACATAGTTCATACTGAGATAAAACGAATATAAAAGCATAGTAAAAGAAAGCGACAATGTTATCATTTAGCCGCAACTATGACGATGTTGTTATTACTGAATATAGAGCTCATTTCATTTGAATTTATTACCTTCATAAACCAGACATCGAGCATTTTTGAGTTAAATCAGTTCTGAAACGTGGGTGCGATATACAGTATCTAGCATCATGTCTAGAACTTGTGATGGGCATGTAAATGTAAGGTTAAATAGCGAGTTGTAAACTCGACTTTTTAGTCGAGTGAATAAAAAATTGGTAGCGACATTGTGTTTAGTTTAAATAATTTACCTCTTGCCACTTGAAGATGCCATGCATCGACAATGTCGATATTTGCATCGAGATTCAGTGAATCGCATCATTTGAGTTGTGGCCAATACTATAAGCTTCTCAGTACCCACATTACTATGTTTTTTTTTTTTTTTTTTTTTTGTCTGGTACTTATGTTCGATGTGCAATTTTCTTTCAATGTTTCTTTCCGTGTTGTTCTTCGACTGGTCTTATATCTGCCATACGTTTTGTGGGCGCAAAGGAAGTGAGTGAGTGCATTGATTTGGATGTTGAGCTTGCAGCAGGCTGCTGCGCACGTCTTAAATCTGCGTTATGACTTTTGTCGATAATGTTAGTGTAGTGGAAAAGGCCGCGATAAAAAAAAATCCCCCCGCCAATGTTCTCAGAGGTAAATCTCTTCAAATGGCTCAAATCCTTGAAATGATACTTAAAAGAGAAAGAGAAAAAAAATGCACGCCATGTGCGGAAATATGGCTTCTGACATCGAAATGGAAAAGTGAAAGATTGTTTCTAGGTGCGAATCTGATAGTATACCCACAACTGAAATAATTGCTTAGAAATGCATTTTTTATGATGCAAAAAATTATAATTATAAAGCATTTTGGAACAATGTAATTAAAATAAAACTTCTCCAGCAATTTTTTGAGTTAGTGCGTATTCAGATGAACCATATATAAAAACGATTTTGGAGAATTTTTGAACAAAGATGAGAAAACGAATTTTCACCGATATGTCCGTAACCAAAATGTATCTGAACTGTACAAACTATTTTACATGCATTTTGAATCTTTCAATATTACATGGATTATGGTCCTCTCAACCAATATATGCATGTGTTTTTCGTATTACGTACTTAATATTATCGATATTTCATTTAACATATATATATTTCAGTATATTTCTACATGTAGATTGCATCTTTCGAGATGATTCTAAATTCATATATATCATATATATTTATAAATATATTATTATTGATACCTGCATTGACGAATGCCCTTTTCGGAAGTGTTAATTTTTAGATATACTGCATTTATGTATAAATACAGTTGTGAGGCACTTCTGTTAATATATCCATTGGCATAATGAAAATGTGTTTTAGGTATATTTTGCTCATTGGAACACCCACACCTTTTTGGGTGTGGGTGTTTATTTCTGAATTCATAGCTGCCAAAGGTACTGAAATTTGTTTAATTAAGATGTTCATAAGTTTTATATGAAATACTAGCCGTAAAACTCGGGTAAAGTTGCCCGATAGCGACTTGCTGAAGCGGCGTAGTAGGCCTGATGAATGAAATTCATCGAATCCTGACCGCAGTGCCCCCATACTACTTCAGCAAAGGCGCTTCATGAAAACACTTTTCGCCCACTAAGCCACATATCTACATACATACAGCTCTTCTTTATATATATATAAATAGAAAGTACTGCTAAAGTAAGTCGACATTAAAGTACTTGCTCTGACAAAACCACAAGTAATGTATATTGTTAAAAGTTCCAAACTATTTTTGGTAACGGAACCCAAATTGATTTTGGTTAAGAACTAGGCCTACACATGTGATGGTAAAAATTCAATTTCTTCTTAGTCCAAATAACTCAAGGTTCTAAATGTTTATTTCCGATGCAAATGCAATAACCACTGCCTCAGTGTTGCATTACCCTCACCAGGGGCGCTATGATCTGGCCATTCTCCTGAAAGTCATTAATTATGGTGCGCTGTTTGGACAGACTGATTCGCAGGTGTGTTTCTGTGTCTTATATTTGCAAAAAGTCCTATGGATTAGCTCGCAACAACCAAATCTTTGCTGATATCTGAAGATTAATGAGCTTTTGCCCATGATGGCATGACCAATTCGCAAAATATTGCTTCTCACTCGTTGAACAGCTGTGGAAAATCAGAAATGTTTCAATGAAAACACGGTGGGGGAGCTTTGGTTGCATGGCCACTTTGTTACAACAGAGTGGACACCCAGAAGCCATTAATTTAATCTATAGATTGCGAACTACCTTCCTGAAATGCGTTTAAGTTATTACATTTTTTTAAGATATGCCCACATGGTTTCTTTTGATTCAGCTATATGTTGCGTTTGCTCAAGGGCAAACCTAGAAATACTTTTCCTAAGAAGACTAAATTATATTTAGTAATAAACCATACACTGTATTTAAATTTTGTTCATTTTCAAATTCTCAGAAGCTTGAGTGAAATCCTTGATGGAAATGCACAATGCCGCAGAAGTCGTTTAAATAGTCATGTAACCTTTTAAGTTTCTACAATCCTTTATGTACATGTATATTGTACTTTAAATACGCAGAAATGCTTGTTCTAAAACGACGAAATTTGACGATTGAAAAGGAATCCTTGATGGAAATATACCATCAGAAGATGTAAAAATATTATGTATGCAGTGTACCTTTTAACTTTGTATAATCCCTTAGGTTTATAGTACTTTTGAAATTACTAAATTAATATTATTTTGAATATTGCATGTTCTGGTTGTACTTTTGAGAGGAATCCTTTAAGAAAATATAGGCCTGCCAACAGAAAATGTGTAAAACTATAAATAGATATGTGCCTTTCAACAATCCTTTATGTAATACATGTATGTATACCTCTGAAACTTAAAAAGGTTATTTTGTAACGACTAAATTAAGTAATATCCAATATTTTGAATATTGCATGTTCCGATTGTACGTTAAGAGGATTTCTTGGTGGAAATTTACCAGCCGAAGATGTATAATTAGTCATGCACCTTTCCACTAAAACTCAGAAAAGCTTGTTCTAAATCGGCTAAATTTAATCAAGTAATATACAATATTTTGAATATTGCATGTTCTGTTTGTGCGTTTGAGAGGAATCCTTGATGAAAATATACCTCCAGAAGACGCGTATAAATATTGTACCTTTTAGATTTCTAAAATTTCCATTTACGGAATTGATCCTTGAATTTGAAAATATGTATTTCATATCCGGAAATAACATTTTGAATAATGTTGTACAATATTTTGAAAAGAAACTCGAGACTTTCGATGACGTCTGAACTTCTGATTTGAGGCATCGCCGCCATCGGTGATGACACGGCTGACACCAACAACTGCTCTTCCAAGAAGCCATGGAAGGATTTAGAATTCTTCTTATGTTTTCTATCCGTTTCTCGCAAGCATGAAAATGCCTTTTTTGTCAGTGACTAGAAATGCGGGAAAGTCATTCATCAGTTGCGTTCCGTTGCAAAAAAAAAAACAAAGACATCCAGTTAACATCATCTTTAAGTCGTCGCATCAGTTTGATTTTTTTTTCTTTTTCTGGGAAAGAAAAGCAACGGTCCTCCGGCATAATGTGATTTGCAAGAAGTGAACATTTTTCTCGGGCTTTTCTTCTCCCATAGGCCTTTTCGGACCAAAACCACAAATCATTCGGTGGCCACCTACAGGCGCACACGGGGCTTATCCCACACTTAGTATAATGATTTCCAGACAAGGGAAGACGGATACGATAAATATTATGCCAACGACAAGCAAAGTAGTCGTGCTGAATGACCAAACTCTCCTCAAGAGCCGAATTTATACCCAAATCCTGGTCGGGAAAAAAAATCAACTTTTTAATCTTTTTTTAAACCGTCGAAGGCACTGGCGAAGTAAATTTCCGTCTAGCTTGCAATGTGTACTTGAATATCAAATTTATTCAAAGAAATCGATGATTTAAACTGTTATTTTTCATTTCTGCTTTTGGGAACTAGCTATTTATGGTTGAATGCAGTTTGAATTGCAATAATCTGTACGCGTGGTTTGAGATGAGGGAGGGATATGTAATTCGCTCGATATGTAATTCCCAAATATATTCTCCGAATAATTGGATAATGGTTTGATAAATCGTTTCTTTTGCTCAACTCTGATTTTCAACTGTTGCCAACATGCTGTAACGAGAAATCAACGAGCCCTTTGTAGAATGGTTGCATGCTCCCTCATACCAATTATTTTGTTTGCTTGAAATTCTGTCCTTGATGGGAAAATATATATTTCGGCTTTGCTCTATCACTGCGATTTATTGCTAATTTAGTAAAGATGCAGAGCAGAGTAAAGCATCAAGGTTATACATGTACGGTGTACGAGTGGAGTGGAAATGTCTATACCAGTATAATCAAAGGTGTTTTGATATTGGTTTTTAGAAGTTGTAATTGCAATATTTGAATTTAATGTATTAAAAAATCAAGATTAAACTAAGAGTGGACTGAGGTGTTATATAAGATAGGTCTTTGAAATTACAATTAAAATATATGAATTGAACTCATTAAATCTTCAAGATTAGTCTGGAGTGAAAATGTCTATCAGTGTCTTCAAAGGTGTTTTACGATTGGTTTTAGAAGTTACAATTAAAATATTTGAATTGAATTCATTAAATCTTCAACATTAGTCTGCAGGAGTGGAAATGTCTACCAGCGTCTTCAAATGTGTTCTAAGATTGGTTTTTTGAAATCACTATCGGAAAAACCCGGCCTTGCCCGGGTGAAAATTGTTTTTTTTATTATTTTCTAACCTCTTTTATGCGATCAGGAGTTAGATTTAGTTCTCCTTTGTGAGACAGGGAACGTCTCACATCCTTGTCTCCAAAAGATGGAGCTTTATGATCTGGATACATCCCGGATGGGGGGGTGATTAAACTGGTTTGACAATTTTATGGCTCCGGAATAAATTGAAAAGATTTATGGCCTTGGAATTCCCCACGGAGTTCACGCTCGTGGGGGTGTGCCATGAGTGGCCAATAATATCGAAGCCACAATCAAACCCAGCCAGCCAGTGACACACAAGATGGACGCGATTTCTATTTTGTATATATAGATAATTGCAATATTTGTTTTTAATATATTGAATCCTCAAGATTAGACAAAGAGTGGACATTTCTATTTCTATCAGTGTCTTCAAAGGTGTTTTAAGATTGGTCTTAGAAATTACAATTAAAATATTTTAATAATTTAATCTTCAAGATTAGTCTGGAATGGAAATGTCTCTCAGTGTCTTCAAAGGTATTCTAAGATTGGTTTTAGAAATTGCAATTAAAACAATTGAATTGGATTTATTCAATCCTCAAGATTAGACTAAGAGTGGACATTTCTACTCCTATCAGTGTCTTTAAAGGTGTTCTAAGATTGGTTTTAATAGTTGTAATTCAAATACTGAATTTGAATTTAATTGGTGAAGTACAGATAAAAAACCTCTTGTTTGGGTTTAATAGGCAACATGCACATAGCAACAAGAAAATCATCAAAATAGAAACGCGTGACATGTAATTTAGTAAACACGCCATGGATTTTGTCTGTGTGACATGGAACAATTAAGATACGGAACTCACTTATCAAAGCAGACAAATGTTATGTAAACAGAACGATTTATGATTTGCGAATAATTGAAATCATTCCTGATGACAATTGTCCGTGAAGTTGTGATATGTCTTTATTCATTAATCCCCATGACAACATGGGGCACATGCCATGAGGCCGGAAATGGGTTTTACTGCTACCAATTGCCCAATATCTGGTTACAATCAATGCTTTTTTTTCAATTGTTGCCATATATTTCTATGGATTTGGGGAACGTGTTGCACATTGCTGGCTTCGGCTGCTCAGTTCTGCTTGTGTTGTGTGTGGTGATACATACACTGTTTGCTTAGTGAATTGGTGGTGACTTAATCTGCTCTTGGGTTTTGTTGAGCTAACGATTGATTTCTATTGGCTCTTGTCAGATTGTGTTCAATGAAATGGCAATCCATCGAAGCCACTGGCACGTCCTAATACTGTAATACACCAACAAATTAGCTCCGACAAATATATTTTCCGACACCACGACAAACGTTGTCATACATCTAAAGAAAATAAGTTGATAATCGCCCAGAATCGAGTATAAAATACTGACAAAAGATGGCCATCAGCTTGCCATCTTTAAAAAGGAGGGATTGGATTCCAGTTGACTGTTGCAATGGGAAAAGTTTTTTCAAATATGGCTCATACCTGTATATCATGGTCGGATAAACATAACCATAAACACAAAGCAAATTGAAATAAACTATACTCAAGAATACATACTTAAGAATGTCCGTTTAAATCTTTAAAAAGATGTCCGAAAAATGATGACGTCATTTAGAAAATGTTTTTTCGGAGACGTCATTCAAACGGTGTGTCCAAAACATGCCGGTTTTTTTTTTTTTTTTTTGAACATTGAACAAAATGTTCGAAAAAAATGTTTGATTAACTATGCGAAACAATAACCTATTAAATGTTCGAAAGAAAGTGATATTAAATGTCAACAAAAATGTTCGATTAAATGTTTTAAAAATGTGTCATTTTCAATGAATGACGTCATCAATTGAAATGCTGATGACGTCTTGAAAACTTTAGTGACGTCATTGATACGTTTTTTGATGATTACGTCATTTCATAAAAAAATTTATGATGACAACTTTAATTAAAATTCCGATGATAACGGTCATTTGTTAGATTATAATGATGTTGTTATTCCTGAAATTATGATGATGGCGTCATTGTTACTTGTGTAGCCCAGATTTAGTACTTCTACTTTTTAAAAATTGTAGGATGGTACAGCTATCCTCTGGTGGTTTTTTTATCGAGAATTTTTTACTTTAAAGTCATTGTAAAATATTCTGTGTTTATAAATTATGTTAACATGCAAGATAAGCTATAGCTGCTGTACGGTGTATAATTTGTTTTTATGAAAATGGGAAAGTTACTTTTTTGAATCACGTTGCATATCAAGATGATTTACGAAATTTATGTGATGACTGCCAATTATACCGTGGCCAAAATGGCTCCATCTACTTTCTATTCCTTTGTTTAACTTTGTTTCAATTTAACTAATTTGCATTTTTTTTCTTCTTTTTTTTTCAGCACATCATTACCAAATATTCATATGAATCAGTGGAGACATTTGGAGGTTGTCGCGATGACTTTATGTTGGTTGTCCATCAAACAGAGACTGACAAGGTCGTAGAGGGAAGGACGGAAAAACATTTGTTCAGCATGATCAAACCCATGGTGAGTTCAAACATTTTTTCATGTCTTTATGTCTCTATATATCGTTGCTAAAATGATGTTGAGGTACCAAAAAATCTCATTAGAAGAGTGAATTAATCCTACTTTCACTTTCAACCAACAATTTCTATAACATTATGGAAATCTTGAGCCATTTATCTGTATCGTAATTAACATCATTAAACTCATTTATGTTTCAAATCATTTGGTGTACAAATCGAGTACAAATTTTTAACATTTTCCGAACTCAAAATTGTCAAATTTTCCACGCAAAAATTGCAAGCACATTTTTTTTTTAATTCTATGTTAATTTTCAAAAGTGTCATGAGTAAATTTTACAAAATATTTTCCCGTCGATTTTGCTAAATATGTCAATTTTTTACATTGTCATTAGTCAGGGACATTTTTTTAAAACCTTGAAAAGTCAGGGAAGTCGGGGAACCCTGTAATATATTCGGGAACAAGTTTCGGGACATAAATTGCCTCGTGTGACGGCCTTTAGACAGAGACAAATATTTCTCACAAATCAAGAAATACGAAACTAAATGATTTCAAATGTTAATTATTAGTGTATAATGCTAATTGGCAGAAATTGTGTTCAAATTTTAGCTTTATTAATCGCAGTTCGAGCCAGCTGGTCTTGTAGCATATTGTTTAATTACGTGCTCTCGATATTAATTGCAAATTGCGGCTGATAACGTTTGAAAAAAAAAGAAATGAAATTAAGTCGATTCCGTTGATTTCCAGATAAAAACAATACCCACTTTCTAAGTTGCGTGCAATCGAATCGTGCTTTCTGGCACATGTGCCATTTCCCACTGTTTGCTTTTTGTCACATTTTTTTTTTCACAAAGCCTGCTTTTAAACGTCCACTTTGGTCAAGGTGGTCACGTTTTCACGTCAATTAATGGCGGTGTGACATAAAGCCACGGCAATTTCCAATTTTCGCCAGAAAAGAGTTGTTTTCTGGCACGACGGCCATCTTGGAATTGTCTTTTTTTCCCATTAGCCAAATGTGGGGCAGTGTCACGAGGCGGGGTAAGTTCATGGACAGCAACTGTCTGCCTATAACGCTATGATTCACTACCGGTCACATCGGTAGAAACGAATTTATCGAGACGGTGACCCATTTTTATATTAAGCATAATGCATTCGAAATAAGTCATTTTGGGCGATTACGTCACGACCCTGGCCTACTCTTGCTACGAGCGTGGCACTATAAACCCCAATTTACGTTACTGACCAACACCGATTCTTGTTTATGCTTTTTCGTGCTGAAATGGTCAGAAAATGACATGAAAACGTGAAGCGGCTTTGGGTCTGGAAATAGTGTAATTGCTATTTTGATGTTGTTTGTTGACGTCAGGATGATTTAAGTTTCATATTGCCAATTTATTCAAGTATCTCGTGAAAATGCAATGCTTTCGGATCTGATAAAAAAATTCATGGCGCGTACATTATGGTTAAACATGAAAGGTGCATGGTCATGTCAGATGGTTTTTTTTTTGCAAATCTGACGGATATGCCATCTCAAACACGTGTAATGTAAAGTAGATTCCCGGTTATCAGGGGTCCTATTAACCGATGTCCTTGTTTGCATCAGGCATTGTGGAAAGAAGCTTTCTGGTCTAGTAGTGCCTTTGAAATTTTCTGAAATTACAGACTTTTCCAAAAAATAAATAAGTAATTTTTCATAAAAGTTTCCAAAAAAGTTTTTTTTTTCTAAAAGAAACTCTCAATTTCTTCCAAAAAAGATTGCATTTAAAAAAAAAAAAAAAAACAGACGACTTTTCAAGAAAAAAACTACGATTTTTCAAAATATTATGCATTAATTTTCACAAAATAGCAAAGGCGATATTTGTTACCCATGTATATTCTCCCAACGTGTGCTTCGTAGATCATGTACATGGGAGATCGTTCCATTTTTACAAAATAAGCACTTCATCCAAACGATAGATTTTTCTAAAAAAAATATCCACTATTTTTAATAATATCATTTCAACTATGTAACTTATATTTAAACAGAATTACGTTTGTAATGTGCATTAATACTTCTGGTTTTTCTAAGTGCATGTAAGTTTGCATTAATTTAACATTTGTGAGCCGTTGTGACATTTTGCGGATAATCTGGGGAACAACTTTTCCCAATCGCTCGGATAATCGAACAAGGTTCCCATAAACACTTTGTTAGGTCATATACACGTAGTTGTACATAAAAATATACATATATGCCATATCATGGTACACGCACACCATATGTGACATAACAGCAGCTTGCATATCCCATTTGTGACATAACAAAGCATATCTCCCATATGTGCCATTTTTTTCACATTTTGTCCTTTTTTTAGATGTTAAAATTAGGAGGTCATCCAGTAGCCCATCTGTTGGCATATATGCCTTGATATGGATATACTGTACATGTATCAGTTTACAGCCACTTTCTAGTTTATAAATAGTTATTACAAGCTACTTTATTTTAAATTTAATACAGGGTGCCTTAAAATGCTCCATGCCATTAACTAACCGATGTAATGAAGTGTAGTTCAAGTGGGGATGTTTTTAATTAAATTGGTGAAATGTTTAAACCATTTAGAAGAAATGCTTTCTGACGTTTACTATCCCGTACTCGTGTAGTTTTTCCTCGGTAGATGGCAGTCATAGCTAACCAGCTCCCCAGTGACCTTCACGATTAAACCTGCTATTTGAATGGCTACAATGCTTTGACCTTCAGTCTTCTTTTTTGAAAGAGCGGCGTGGATATGGTGCACCTAACACGAACTATAGGCTTAAATGGAAAATACTTGAGATAATACAAAATACTGCAGCCATTAGCACCCTTTAACTTAAACCTTGACTGATATTGGATTACAATTTGAAATTTTCTGGGTAAGCGGGTCAATATCAGTATTAACGATAGGCTGGATAGATACGTGTTTTAAACGGCTTTGCTTAATGGCGATGCCAATCAATTCGGTGTTTTATTAGCCATTATAACTCAATCTTTTAATGACAAAAAACGCATTGGTCGGATATGAGGATTGATCTAGTGGCCTAGTGAACGATGTGAAGTTACAGTATATGCATGTGTAATTCGCGTGCAACCTATTTTGTCATTGAAAAAATAGGTGGCGCCCTCTTCCCACGCACGGAAATGCACTACTACCTCTTGGTGCCAAAAATGGTAATTTTGTGGTTTTGCTCCAAACCACTTGCTATTCAAAAATTGCAAGTTTTTTATTAACATCTGGAGAAGACATGAACAGTATCTGCAGTTTGAACAATATTATTTATTTGGTATTATACCAGGTCAACCCCAGACCTGGAAAAGTCAGGGAAGAATGAATTATTTTGAAAAAGTCAGTGAAATTCAACGTATTCATGTTGTGATAATCCAAAATTAATATTTCCACGCGTGTGTACTCATTTGCAAACTCGAAAATTTGAAAAAAAATTTAGCGGTTTCCAAGGACAAATTTGCACAATTTTCCACGTTTTAATTCCGAGCATAAATTTTCAATATTTTGCAAAATATTTAATACTGTACGTCGATGTGAGGTTTTTACCGCCCATGGTCACCTTATTTTTCAATATACCGTACTTTCAAATACCGTACTTTCACTGAATCACCGTAACCCTGTGCATGCGCATAAGCGCGATCATGTGACCAAATTACAATTAATCTGAAATTGGCGGGGAAATATGCAAATGAGAAATAAGATTGGTGGTGATTTTGTATCCAAATAACGTCCTTTATTGACCTTCTTGCATAGCAAATGTTTAAAAAAAAGCGTATACCTGAAAATTTTATATAGTGTTTTGCTTTATAAAATGA